>JAEIGH010000388.1:0-56654 GCA_018903575.1 Drosophila saltans | reverse complement strand
ATGTGACTACTGGCAGGATCAACCAGAATAATATTATTTGTATATTATATGTACTGTTGATATATATAGTAATATATCCGCCTCCCCATATAATACCACTCTTATTATACCCTGTACCCATAGGGTAAAAGGGTATACTAAAGTCGCTAAAATGTATGTAACAGGAAGAAGGAAGCGTTTCCGACCCCATAAAGTATATATATTCTTGATCAGCATCAACAGCCGAGTCGATTGAGACATGTCCGTCTGTCCGTCCGTCTGTCCGTATGAACACCTAGATCTCGGAGACTACAAGAGCTAGAGCTACCAAATTTGGTGTGAACATCCGTCTAGTGTCTACACAGGTCAAGTTTGTTTTAAATTTTTGCCACGCCCACTTCCGCCCCCGCAAATGAAAAAAGAAAATTTTAAAATCAATTTACAAGAGCTGTAATAAGGATATCCAATTGTTATTTGGTAGACATAATTATATAGTCAAAATGCACTAACTGACCAAATTTTATTCAAATCAGACAATAAACATCGGAGATATAGCCATTTGCATTTTGTACTGAATTGCCAAGGCGACATTGGCAGATATGAAAGAGCGAGATAGCATGCTTTCGCTGCTGCTGCATGTTAGAGGGAATTTTGTTTTGAATTGATTGCGATTTCGAGTGTTCGAACTTTTGTTTAGTGCCTACGCAAATCAAGAGTTTAAAATTTTTGCCACGCCCACTTCCGCCCCCGCAATTTGGAAAAAACGATTTACTAGAGAAGTTTTAAAGCAATCACATTCTTATTTGGCACACCCAACAATGTGGCCAAAATGCATTATCTGACCAAATTTAGTCGAAATCGTACAATAAATATCGAAGATATACGAATATGCATTTTGAACTGAATTGCCAAGGCGACACTAGCTGGAAAGAGTGAGCGAGATAGCATGCGGTAGCTGTTGCTGCATGTTAAAAGAAATTTTGAATTAAGTTGATGCCGATCTTGATTTAATATAACTAGTTGGTACAGGGTATACTCAATGTCGGCAGGGACGACTTGCTTGCTTCATTACTTTATTATAAACAATTCACCCCATCTTTAAATTGCTAATTCAGCAAATCTTGACCCTCTTTTATTTTGTTATAAACAATTCACCCCATCCAGTTCCCACGCGTAAAAATGCAAGCTAAGCAAATCTTGACCCCTTTTTATATTATAAATAAAAAATATCAAAGAAGCTAACTTCGGCTCTGCCGAAGTTTGTATACCCTTGCAGCTTCATTGTTTTATTATTTAATTTAAAAACTAAATTTTTAAAGTAATTGAAGAGAAAACTCAACTAAAAATTTTCCCGAATTCACCGAGAATCGAACCCACCAAACACCGAACCATCGTGCGACCGATCTTTACGCACTACGTCACCATCCTCACTTAACTCACTTAAGCTAGTTCGACATACATATATGTATGTACATATAGCAAACGCATGGCATCTCGCTCTTTAAATTTCGTTCTGTGCAACAACACAACGCAAATGTTTCTGTCTCTCTCACACACCGCGTGGTGACCCATTTTTGCATATGTATGTGTGTGTGTGATTGCTTGGAATTTCTTTTTGTTTCTTTGCTGCCAAAGAAAACTGCTATTTTACTCGAGGTACCTCCACGTTTTAGTTAATAACTCCGGTGATAATTATCTGGATGATCGATTTCTTAACTTAACTTTTCATGTTTCAACCATGTAGCTTAAAATTTAAGCTCGAAAACGCATGGCTAAACAGACAGACGAACAGACGGACGGACGGACAGACGGACATGTCTCAATCGACTCGGCTGTTGATGCTGATCAAGAATATATATACTTTATGGGGTCGGAAACGTATATTTCTATGCGTTACAAACATCTGACCAATTTTATAATACCCTCTGCAAGGGTATAAATATTTATAGAAGGAAATAATATAATTAAGATATACGATTGTAGCATTAAGTTAAACGAAATATCAATAGTAAACTCATTTTCAGATTACACACGAAATATCTATGTAACAAATAATGTAACAAAATTGGAACCTATTTCTTACTTACAAACGAAACAAATCATTTACGAAAAAAGTATAACAACATATATAATATAATAACAACAACTACATTTATCATGACTTTAATAAGTCTTATTATATATCTTATCTATAAGTTTAAATCAATGACTAAAAAAATAATTATAAGGCAAATTAAATCAGTTGAATCAGCACTAGATAATCCCGTCCCACAAGAAGAAATAATCTTGCAAGAAATCCCTATTGAAAATATGCAAACACCTCCTTCATTATACCCTCCATTTCCAGCCTGAGGACAGGCTACTTTTTTAAAGGTTGGGGGAGTAATATATCCGCCTCCCCATATAATACCACTCTTATTACTTTATTATAAATTTTATATATACCCCATCTTTAAATTGCTAATTCAGCAAATCTTGACCCTCTTTTATTTTGTTATTAACAATTCACCCCATCCAGTTCCCACGCGTAAAAATGCAAGCTAAGCAAATCTTGACCCCTTTTTTATATTATAAACAAATGACCCCATCTAACTCATACGCGCAGCTGCAGCGTCCAAAACAAGAAGATCACTTTACACCCTTTTCGTGGGAAATCATTATCCAAAACAAATCTTCGAAGTGACCAATCAGAATCGATCAGGCCACTTTAGCCAACTCCCAAAAATCACGCCACCCCCGAAAAATCTCCCTATAAATAATCTTAGAACTTTAAGACATTAGTTTAGTTCTTCTTTACACTCGATACGCGAACAGTTCAGTTCTTCTTTACGCGAACAGTTCAGTTCTTGATACGCGAACACTTCTGTTAGAGTTTAGTTCTCCTTTACATTTTTGATTCGCGATTCCTTTTTATATTTAACACACAAGCAGTTAGTTCAGCATTAAGTGCACGTTAATATAAGTATCCTTTGTAAAAGAACAACTCCGTTGAAATTAAATAAAGACATTTTTTTTAATCAACGTTAAACAAAAATATAAAATTGGCGCAGTCGGTAGGATAAAACAAAAAGTTAAAGTGCAGTGCAAAACTTGTGTTTCCAACCAAGACTTTTTGTGCTAAGGTTTCAAACCTGAGTTAAATACCAGGACCTTTGTACCGATAAAAACTGGAAATATAACAGAAGACACTAAACAAACTGTTTTATCCGCAGAAGAATCTTCGTGCCAGAAGACACGAGATATACATAAGTTAAAACTAAAAATTCAATAAAACAAAAAATAAAAAAAAAAAAAAAAAACAACAAATCTAAAAATAAGAAATTCAGAAGAAAATGAAGCAAGCAAGTCGTCCCTGCCGACATTGAGTATACCCTGTACCAACTAGTTATATTAAATCAAGATCGGCATCAACTTAATTCAAAATTTCTTTTAACATGCAGCAACAGCTACCGCATGCTATCTCGCTCACTCTTTCCAGCTAGTGTCGCCTTGGCAATTCAGTTCAAAATGCATATTCGTATATCTTCGATATTTATTGTACGATTTCGACTAAATTTGGTCAGATAATGCATTTTGGCCACATTGTTGGGTGTGCCAAATAAGAATGTGATTGCTTTAAAACTTCTCTAGTAAATCGTTTTTTCTGAATTGCGGGGGCGGAAGTGGGCGTGGCAAAAATTTTAAACTCTTGATTTGCGTAGGCACTAAACAAAAGTTCGAACACTCGAAATCGCAATCAATTCAAAACAAAATTCCCTCTAACATGCAGCAGCAGCGAAAGCATGCTATCTCGCTCTTTCATATCTGCCAATGTCGCCTTGGCAATTCAGTACAAAATGCAAATGGCTATATCTCCGATGTTTATTGTCCGATTTGAATAAAATTTGGTCAGTTAGTGCATTTTGACTATATAATTATGTCTACCAAATAACAATTGGATATCCTTATTACAGCTCTTGTAAATTGATTTTAAAATTTTCTTTTTTCATTTGCGGGGGCGGAAGTGGGCGTGGCAAAAATTTAAAACAAACTTGACCTGTGTAGACACTAGACGGATGTTCACACCAAATTTGGTAGCTCTAGCTCTTATAGTCTCCGAGATCTAGGTGTTCATACGGACAGACGGACGGACAGACGGACAGACGGACAGACGGACATGTCTCAATCGACTCGGCTGTTGATGCTGATCAAGAATATATATACTTTATGGGGTCGGAAACGCTTCCTTCTTCCTGTTACATACATTTTAGCGACTTTAGTATACCCTTTTACCCTATGGGTACAGGGTATAAAAATTATAAGAAACAAATACAAAACAAAAAATTCTATATAAAAAAAAAAAAAAAAAATATTATATCAACGATCAAATAATAAAACAAATCTTCAAAATAATTAAAATGGTTCATCCACCACTCACCGAATCTAGTATGGCGGAAGCTGTCCACCAACTTGGAAGTGTTGAAAAAATTCAACTGCAATCCCGATGCACTATTCACCTTTATTAATCGTATTGACTTCATACTCTCCATGTATTTTACTGATGATACCCGTCAACAACATGTGATGCTTGGGTACATTGATCGCAGTATCAGCGGCGAAATTATGCGTACCCTGGGAACAACAACCTTAACTACCTGGACCGATCTACGAAACCAGCTGATATTGAATTTTAAACCGCGGACACCCAATGAGACGCTGTTGGAGAATTTCCGTAACACCCCCTACAAAGGCAACATCCGAGAATTCCTGGACGAAGCAGAACGCAGAAAACAAAAGTTAACGAGTAAGCTAGAATTAGAAAACGATACATACGAAAAAACATATTTTCACAGACTCATAAAGTCAAGCACTGAGAAATTAATACAAAAATGAAGCAAGCAAGTCGTCCCTGCCGACATTGAGTATACCCTGTACCAACTAGTTACATTAAATAAAGTCGAACACCATCGAAATCGTCATCAATTTCAAAGAAAATTCATTCGCTCACTCTTATCAGTTAATGCCGCCCTTAGTGTTTAAGTACAAAACTTATATGCGAATATTTCCGACAGTTGTTGTCCGATTCCGACTAAATTTGGTCAGCTGAAGCAGTTTGGCTGTATAATCAGGTGTGCCAAATTAAAATACGATATCTTTCATATAGCTCTAGTTCTAGTTTTTTCCAAATTCCGGGGGAGGAAGTGGGCGTGGCAAAAATTTGAAACAAACTTGAACTGTCTATGCATTAGACGGATGTTCACACCAAATTTGGTAGCTCTAGCTTTTATAGTCTCCGAGATCTAGGTGTTCATACAGACGGACAGACGGACGGACAGACGGACATGGCTCAATCGACTCGGCTAGTGATGCTGATCAAGAATATATATACTTTATGGGGTCGGAAACGCTTCCTTCTGCCTGTTACATACATTTTAGCGACTTTAATATACCCTTTTACCCTATGGGTACAGGGTATAATTACCAATGCAGATATATTTAAGAATCGTAAACACTAATATCCCAGATTTACTATCGTTGAAAAGTTTCTTACAAGAAAAGGGCTTAGTTGAAGATATTATTGATATGCATATGAGAAATCATTTAAAACCCCCTATCAAACTACTAACAACACTCAAAGATTCCCTACACTCTTTCAACCACGTTATGATCAGTTCGTACCTCAACCCAATTATAACCCAACACCTTATCAACCAGTTAATCACAACCCAAGACCCAATCCGACACCCCCTAACAATCAATTTAGACCAAATTACCAACGACCAAACTACCAACGACCATACTACCAACGACCAAATTACCAACGGCATAACATTTTTGATGCTAACAGATTCCGACCCAATCAAAACATGACTACTAACCATGCACAACAAACAAACTCGGGCATATTGAACGCACCTACAAAACGAATTAGGCTATCAGGTAGCGGACAGAGTGGGATAGACTGGTCGGAAAATTTTCATCAGACAGCCTCGGAACCAATTCATCAGATAGATCAAACAGAAGAAACCCCTGTATCTTATCAACTATAAACAACACACCTCTTAAATGTATCATTGATACAGGTTCTTCAATAAACCTTATCAACGAAAACTTCTTTAATTTCCCCGAAACCTCAGAAAAATTGAATGTTCAGACGATAAAAGGCGTAATTGAGCTTAATAAAAGTATTTCCTTTGCACCCAGCAAACTATGTCAAACAACCCAAAAATTTTATTGTCATAATTTTTCAACTACGTATGATATCCTATTAGGCAGAAATTACCTCAAAGCAAGTCAAGCTCTTATCCATTATAATGATAACAGTGTAACATTATCAAATCATAACTTCTATTTTAAGTTCACCAACAATGAAGAAGAGACATCAGAATCAATTCCTTACCCCCTGTAGATTTTGACTACGATGCATTTGCATACGAAATAAATAACAACATTGAAGAAAATAATGAATTCCGACTGGATCATTTAAATTCAGAAGAAAGAGAAAAGTTAAAAAAAATATTATACGACTTTAGCGATATTCAGTACAGGAAAGGTGAAAATTTGACTTTTACTAGTACTATTAAGCATACCATTCGTACTAAACGCGAAGACCCTATATATACGCACCCCTATAAACATCCCCAAATTTTTGATGAAGAAATTAATAAGCAAATAAACGAAATGATACAACAGGGAATAATCCGAAAATCGGAATCGCCCTATCGTTCACCAATATGGATCGTACCCAAGAAAGAGGACGCATCCAAAGAAAAAAAGTTCCGGTTAGTCATAGACTATCGCAGTTTAAATGACATTACCGTTGATGATAAATACCCAATACCCATAATGGATGAAATTCTTGACAAATTAGGAAAATGTCAGTATTTTACAACCATTGATCTTGCCAAGGGATTCCATCAAATTCAAATGGACCCTAAATCTATTGAAAAAACCGCTTTCTCAACAAAACATGGGCATTTCGAATTCACACGAATGCCATTCGGCTTGAAAAATGCACCAGCCACATTCCAAAGATGCATGAATAATTTGCTAGAAGATCTTATCTACAAAGATTGTTTAGTTTATTTGGATGATATTATCATTTACTCCACTTCATTGGAGGAACATTTAGCATCAATCCAAAAAGTCTTTACTAAATTACGCAATGCAAATTTTAAATTACAATTAGATAAGTGCGAATTCTTGAAAAGGGAAACAGAATTCTTAGGTCACATTATAACCACAGACGGCATTAAACCAAATCCAGACAAAATCACAGCAATTTTAAAATTCCCGGTTCCTAAAACACCGAAAGAAATCAAATCATTTTTAGGCTTATGCGGATTCTACCGCAAGTTTATTCCTAACTTCGCAAAGATTGCAAAACCTTTAACTCTTGGATTAAAGAAAGGATCCAAAATTAACAAAGATAACCCAGATTATATTTCAGCCTTTGAGAAATTAAAGCTTCTCATCACCAATGATCCCATACTCGCATACCCTGATTTCAAAAAACCTTTTTCCTTAATTACAGACGCCAGTAACGTAGCTTTAGGCACTGTCCTTTCACAGGACCATAAACCTATCTGTTTTGCTAGCAGAACCCTTAATGAGCATGAACTCAATTATTCAGCTATAGAAAAAGAGCTATTAGCAATTGTATGGGCAACTAAATATTTCAGACCCTATCTCTTCGGAAGACATTTCGAGATCCTAAGTGATTACAAACCACTCATTTGGTTATCCAACATTAAAGAACCCAATATGAAATTACAGCGTTGGAAAATCAGATTAAATGAATACGATTACAAAATAAAATACTTACCCGGAAAAGAAAATTATGTGGCCGATGCCCTCTCTAGAGTTAAAATAGACGAAAACTTTTTAGGAGACGAAACAAGTAGTTCCCTGGCAACAATACACAAAGCTCAGGAAGATAATCAAAACTAATAACTATTTCTGAAAAACCTCTGAATTTCTACAACCATCAAATCGAATTTCTTAAAAGCAACGAAGACAAAGTCGAAACTATTCGCTTCTTTCATAAAACAAAAATTAAAATATCTTATAAAGAAATGACTAATCATTCCGCGAAAGAACTAATCAAAGAATATTTATGCTCAAAAAATAACGCTATCTATTTCCATGACGATGCAGACTTTTTAATATTCCAACAAGCTTATGTTGAAATTATAAGTTCCAATAGTCGAACCAAAACTTTAAGAACAACTTCCAAACTAAAAGACAAACCCACTTATGCAGAATTCAAACAAATTATTTTAAAAAACCATAAAACATTACTTCACCCAGGTATCACTAAAACTATAAATTGGTTCAAAGAAAAATACTATTACCCAGATTACCAAAAACTAA
The DNA here is from genome assembly GCA_018903575.1 of Drosophila saltans. Classification (NCBI taxonomy): domain Eukaryota; kingdom Metazoa; phylum Arthropoda; class Insecta; order Diptera; family Drosophilidae; genus Drosophila; species Drosophila saltans. The sequence goes on along the minus strand of JAEIGH010000388.1, from coordinate 48,323 downwards.
TTCAGAACTTTATTAATGAATGCGATATTTGCAATTTGTCCAAATCAGAAAATAGAAATACTAAACTAACTTTTGAAACCACCCCAGAAATATTTAATACCAGAGAAAAATATGTAATGGATTTTTATTTAGTTGACAATCAACAATTTTTATCATGCATTGACGTATATTCTAAATTTGCCTCTCTAGTTGAAGTTCAAAGTCGTGATTGGCTAGAAGCAAAAAGAGCAATCACTAAAATCTTTAATCAAAGCCGACAAAGATTCCGCATTTATATGCGTAGCACTCCAAAATTGGCTTAACTCCGAAAACGTTAAAATAAGTATAACAACAAGCAAAAATGGCATTTCTGATATAGAAAGATTTCATAGAACCGTGAATGAGAAACTAAGAGTTATTAATACAGACTCAAGCATAGAAGATAAACAAACTAAGTTCGAAACCATCCTTTATACTTATAACCACAAGACTAAACATTTGACAACAAATAGAACACCCGCAGATATATTCATTTATGCAGGCACGCCCCTTTATAACACTCAAGCTAATAAGATAAATCAAATTGACAAATTAAATAAAAATAGAAATGACTTTGATATAAATACAAAATACAAGCAAGCCCCGTCAGTTAGAAGTAAGACTACTACACCATTTAAGAAAACAGGAGAAATTACCCAAGTTGACGACAAACATTTCATTGAAACAAACAGAGGAAGACAAACTACACACTACAAATCAAAATTCAAGAAAAAAAGAAAAATTCACCAAAGCAAATATACTGACTAATTTCAGACATTCCAATATTACTGCTTCTACTCCTATCAATGGCATCCCTAACACATACACAAAGTATAGAAATTAATCCCATCAAAGCACCAAACTGCTATCTGATATTTAAAACAGGAATTATGGACCTACCTTCAGATTACGAATTTCATTATCTAACCGTAAATTTAACCAAAGTACAAATCACCTACAACAACTTGTTAGAGCAAACAAAACCATATAAAAATTTAATGCACATCCAATACCTAACTGAGAAATTAAACCGTGAAATGAATGGCATCAGAATAATAAAGAGAAACAAAAGAGGACTTATTAACTTTGTAGGTACAGTAAATAAATACCTATTTGGTACTTTAGACCAGAACGACAAAGAAGAACTAGAAGACAAAATTAACAGTTTAACAGCAAATAATGCCCAAAACGACGAACTTAACCACATTATAGACGCAGTCAACAAAAACATTGAAATATTAAACAACCTCACCATTAGTCAAGATACAGATAAAAAACTAAATATCCTTGTATTTAACTTAGAGCATTTCACAGAATACATAGAGGACATAGAATTAGGCATGTAGTTGACAAGACTCGGAATATTTAACCCAAAACTTTTGAATCATCAATACATAGTCGATATAAATACTGAAAAAATTCTAAACATAAAAACATCTACTTGGTTGAAATCAGATACGAACGAAATACTAATAATCTCGCACATTTTTTTTTTTTTTTTACGCGCGAATCCCAACGGGAGCACTAATTGCCCACACCTCCCGCCCAACCGACCGAGGGGCGCAAGCCGCATAACGCACGGCTCGAGTCGCGGGGACAATTCACAAAACACAGACAAAAAGCGAAACTATAGCTAATTACGTGCTAGATAGGAAAGGATAGAAGTTTTTAGTGAAGGAATAGAGAGCTCTGAACTGATTACATGATAAAGACGATTATAATCAGAACAAAGAACTCGAAAAGGTTCATACATTAGGTAGTTAGTAGTACATCGTGGAAGTGTTAGAGGAATATAGTTTCTAGTAGGTCTACAAGGAACTGTTAGTTTTACTCGGTTCAATAGCTCGGGAGAGTCTATATCCCCATTAAGGAGCTTGTGCATAAATATGACGCCAAGCATTAATCTACGATTAGTAAGGGAAGGAAGGTCAAGTAAAAGAAGTCTACTAGAGTACGAAGGCAAATTGATATTACGATCCCAGTTCAGACCACGAAGAGCAAAGAGAAGGAACTGTTTTTGAACTGATTCTATTCTTGCTTTATGTGAATCGTATTGGGGTGACCATATGCAGGATGCATATTCCAAAATTGGACGAACCAATGAGGTGTAAAGAACTTTGGTAGTATATGGATCGTCAAATTCCTTTGACCATCTTTTAACAAACCCAAGTACACCCATGGCTTTTCCGACAGTAGTGCTTATATGGGACTTAAAAGTCAATTTATGGTCCATAAGTACTCCCAAGTCAATCATCTCATTAAGTCTGGTTAATGGAACGTTATTAAGAAAGTAGGTAATCGACTGAGGAGTATTTCTGAAAAAAGTCATGACCTTGCATTTAGATGTGTTTAGGTTTAATAAGTTGTGTTGACACCAAAACTGAAAGTTTTGGAGGTCAGACTGCAACCGTGAGGGAGATATAATGTCTCTGTAGCTGAGACAAAGCTTAACATCATCTGCGTACATGAGAACACGAGAATGAATTATAACGGATGGAAGATCGTTAATAAAAAGGGTAAATAGCAAAGGTCCCAGATGACTACCCTGAGGCACCCCCGAAGTGACTTGGATAGACCTAGAACTTGAAGACTTGAAAAGAACTTTCTGTGTTCTGTCTGTCAGGTATTCACGAATCCATTTAATTAAACTGCATGGGAAACCAATTTTGTTTAATTTTAAAAGAAGAAGTGTATGATTAACAGAATCAAAAGCCTTACTGAAATCAGTATAAACGACATCAGTTTGCCTTGCATTCCTAAATCCTTCAATCGTTAATGATGTAAATTCTAAGAGGTTAGTGGTTGTAGATCTACGTTTCACAAACCCATGTTGAGATGGTGAAATAATAGATCTACAAAAATAAACATACCTAGACTAATATCCAAAACCCCACTTTTCAAAATTATCCCCTACTCAGACGATAACAATAATACTTTAACAGAAAATGTTCAAGAAACTTATTATATACAAAACAATGAAACATACATAAAATCTACTAGAAAACAAGAAATAAATGAATGTATAAATGGAATTATAACACAAATACCGAAAACAAATTTAAAACAAAACTGTAATCAAAATAAAATATCAAAGAAGTTAACTTCGGCCGTGCCGAAGTTTATATACCCTTGCAGTTCTTTACTCTTTATAAATTTCTTTGTGAAATCAATACAACTTTACAAAAAAAGGTTTGTGTTAAGCCAATAAATTTAATTAGATTCATTGTTTTTGTCGCACTAAGGCGTTTTATTGAAAGTACATATAACATTATAAATTAATTATATATAGAGATCCTCCTGAAATAAAAAGAAGAATTAAATAATAATTCATAAAATAAATAACACATAATAACTAATAAATAAGTTTTAATAAAATAAAGAAATAAGCAAAATAAAAGAAAGAAACAAAATTAAACTTTGGAATAAGAAAAGATACTTATATTAGGTCATGGGATCCGTCTGCACTGTAAGAAAATAAACATTGCTTCCTTCTGCTCTGAAAAAAAAAAATCAAAATAATTAGTTGAATTGTTATTGATTGCTATATGTAGGACTGCACATTTTCTTCCTGAAAAATAAGAAAATAATGATTAAACCATACTCCTTGTATAGGAACCTTCCTTAGGGTCGAAGCTTTATTCTGAAAAGAAATAAAATTGTTAAGAATAAAACATAAATTGGGGGTTTTCTTCTGCTATATTGGGGACATCCTTCTACACTGAAAATATAAAAAATTTAATTAATGTATTTGCTGAAAATAGAAGAAAGTAATTAATGGCAAACAAATATTCCGTCATGGTGGCTGTATGGGGTTTCATAAACTTGGGCTCTGATGTTTGCCAAACCAGTTGAAAATGCCCAATCGATTTCCGTTAATTGTTTTGTTGTTGGGACCTTTTGAAGAAGAGACGTTAACCCCAGGCCATTCAGTGTTAATTCCAGCTGATCCTGACCTGTTGAGCGACATATATTAAAGTCGCCCAAAACAACTATTTTACCATACTGCTCTTTTAAATCAGTTAAATATGAGGTAATTATACCTCTAAATTGATTACCGGGGAACGATGGATTTCTGTAAACCACGAGATAGACAACATCAACGTGCTTAAATGTCACGATCTGACATATTTCATTGAAATTATTCGTTTCAATACTCTTTTGCTCTAAAACCACTGTGTTTTCAACAATTTGTGATTTCGCGTATATTATAATCCCGTTGCGTGATCTTCTGTTTTGTTCACAGGTGCGCCCATTAATTCTCGCCATTATTTCAAATCCAACAATGCCACATTCTTCCCCCTCTCTTGACCAACTTTCCACGAAGCACATAATGTCTGCTGATTGTAGGAATATGTCTTCCAATATATCTGCATTGCGCAGATGCAGGCCTTGAACATTATGGTAATATGCCAATATATTATTTGATGGCTTATCAAGAAGCCACTTTAGGCAGGGTGTCAGAAGTTTCTCTGTTCTGAGGCTATTCAGCTCAATATAAACTGCATCTGATTGCTGCATTTCCCTTGGTGGAGAAAATTTACCAATAATATATAGTCCTCCTGCATTGGTTGCTCTGCTGCAAGCTACATAAAGTGCAGATCGACTCATGCCATCTTGCAAATTCACCACAACTTTGCTATAAGTTGCACCTTGGCTCTTATGTATAGTTATAGCTTCAGCAGGCACCACAGGAAATTGACATCGCTCTATTGTTACCTGTTCATTCTTGCGGTATTGAAAGGTTCTTATCACTCGTACAATCGGCGTCCAATCAGGGTGAGATCTATTTCCGTTCTTCGATCTTGCTTCGGCTCCAACCGAATCCTCCAGAAACTTTATCCAAAGCGTCGACACTATTATGTTCGATCCACTTGGTAAGCAGTCGACTCCCATTAGTTGGCCACTAGCTCCATTTACTAATCCGTCACTGGTATCGATATTCACAGTTATCATATACTTCGCAGTGGTTTTCAGAATTAGTGTGTATGGAAGGCCTTGAGTATCCGATGTTTTAAATCCTTGAACATTTTTCAAAATCTTTATTTTATTCGCTGGAGATATAGAAACTGCTTTTATAGTGTCGTTCGCAGTTGAAATAAACTGTTCAGTATTAATTTGAGCAAGTTTTAGATTATTATAATTATTTGCTTTCGCATTTGAATAAAAGAGCCTTACTGCTTCATCTGGTATAGTGTTAATTTCCCGCATTGACTTCTCTTTCTTTAATTAAAGCAATATCGCTATTTGTCATTTTTCCTTCCGACATATTATTCAACGCCACAGCGAAAGCGCAATCTTCCCGTTGGCGCATAATTTCCGTAAGCTCATAAAACTTAAATAGGTCCCAAAGCGGAGTTCCTGTAATCACACTGTAATTATCTCTCGGGTTGGCACAGAATATCCATCTGTCGCCAACTGGGGGTAGCTGCTTCAAATCTCCAAAAGCAATTATTGAAATTCCGCCGAAATATTCATTCGTTCGAAAGATCTGCTTTAATCGACTATCCAAATAAGATTAGCATTTTAGCACCAACCATTGAAATCTCATCAATTATGATTAGCTTTAGATCAATAAGCTTTGAGTGCATCGTATTCAAAACATCGTTATTTAGTGGCCTCAATCCGCTTGAAGACTGATTTACTGGCAATGAAAAGAGTGAGTGCAACGTGAGACCCCCAATTCCAAACGCAGCTTTTCCTGTTGGCGCGGAAAGCAATACTTTGGTCACTTCTGGGTTGCTACCCGCAATAGTGGTAAATCTTAACATAAGTGACTGATAAATAGTAGTAATGAGTCTACTGTTCCCTACTCCTGCGCCACCTCCGACATATTCATAAAAAGTTTTATTAGCGTTCATGCTATTCATTACATGGGCATAATATTGTCGTTGTTTATTATTTAGTGAGCGCACCAATTCATTTAAATTATTTTCAGGAATCAATGGGGGCAATCTTATAACTCGGGGCCCATTCTCTTCAGAGTTTTGATCAGGTTCGTTTTGTTGAAACACGTTAGGGTCTCTTGCAACTTCGGGAATTGCAAATCCTCTAAACTCTTCATCCAAAAGTTGTGAGGCAGCAATATCTCGGTTTTCATTATCGTCATTTTCCATTTGAACGTCCAGTAAAATTTGGTCGAAGAGCTCTTCATTTATTGCATCATATTTCTTTCTGTTGGCATCAATTAACATTTTATTATTGTTGTATGTTGCTTCATTGTCATTATTAATTATATCGCACTCTTCATTGCGCCAGGGGAAAAATAGTGTTACAAGTTCTCTGTAATAATCCAATCTGGATATATTTTTGCTAAACCTTCTCCATCTTAGGATGTAAGGATTTTTTTCTTTTCCGCATGACGCCTGATCCGTTTTGCAGTTGATATTCTTCATGTGATTCATCAAAATCTTCCTCCACAATTTCTTCTGGATTATTTTCGTCATCCTCCTCTATATTTCCGTCCGCCTCTCTTCGTCTTTTCGAAGATTTTCGTTCATATAGTGCAGCAAAATCAGCCAGACATTCATGTTCCATAGATCCAGGTCTGAGTATATAGTAATCGTGGAGTCCCGGCACATAAATATTTGTTGAGTCAGGAGGAAGTCTCTCCAACTCCTTTTTTGACTTTATCATGCGAACTCTTTGATCAGGATGCGATGTATTTACGAAAATGTTTCCATTGCTCGTTTCTGACAAATGAAGTCCCAGAATATTATACACAGCTTCTTGAGCTGATATTTCAGTTCCGTTAATGAATTTGCTTCCGAGATGTTGTAATTTCTCTTTAATTGATCGATCTCGATGGCCTCCAGCAGTAATTTCATCCATGGCCTCTCGAAGCAGTTTTGATACACCTCTGTTTGATTTGTTTATATAATTTATAATGTAACTACAGCATCCATATGCATCTAAAATGAATTGAATATCCATATTTGCTCTATGTAGTTTTAGTATGTCATGATTATATGCATTCAGCATTATATCAGAAAACTTTCTTTGCAGAAATATCTGAGGTTTCTTTAAGGTTGTTCTTATTGACAAAATGTATTCATCATAATTAATGCCTAGGTGTGTAAGAAAATTATCAAAATTGTTAAGGTTTATTTGTTCAGCATGCGAAATATTTATTTTGTCATCCAACAGTTCTTGAATGCGTTTCCAAGTTTGTTTATAAATTGGATTGGGAGTTTCTTCGTCGTCAAACGGATACAAAATTTTAGTTTCACGCATTGGAGGGTATGGAATATTAAACCGACATTTGCTTTCTCTACGAATTTCTTTTTTACAAGTGGCACTATGTTTGTGGTACTGATATCTTAAAACATCTTGCAAGTCTTCGTTGTCTCCATTGGTAGTGATGAACGTATCAATAAATCTAACCACTTCTTCTGAGTTTAATGAGCCGTCACTATTCTGTAGCTTTGGCGCTCCTCTCATGCCATGGGAGTGTGGTGAGCCTCGTTGTTGAAATTCTATTCTCCAATAATAATGAGAAAGCTGGAAATCACCGAAAATATCGTTGCATTTGAAGAGCTTCATTAACTGGTGCAGTCGGTGGTCAAAATATCTGGAGCACGTCGCAGGATCTGAACGGATTAATCTTGCCTTTTCAGAACTTGGCAGATTCGAAGCTTCATCCTCACTGATAACTTTGTTATCAATAAGAAGAGATAGAATGACCAGGAGTTCATTCCATTTGGTCTCGGCCGCGGAGAGGGTAATGAAAAATGTTGGTAATCCAAACTGGCGAATCATGGCCAAAACTTTTGTTTTTCCGCCTCCCAATGAGCTGGGGCAGAACGCAATCCTTTTAGTAAATGGTATCCATCGTCGTGCTGAACCAGGGTGTTCACAAAGTTTTCATCCATCATATTTGCCGCAGTAACATGCGCTATGCCAGACTTTTTTCTAAGGCAAATAGAAATCGCATTCTTGATGCGTGTCATTTCATAGCACTTGTACATATACAAAATTTTTGGTATTTTCGCACAGCGGCGGTCGTAGTACCGAAGTTAAGACTTTGCTTTTCGGCCATATGTGGTTTTGGAGTTAAAAATTTTTCCGCATGATATTGAAGGAAAGGAAAGTTCTTCAGCATCGTCCTGAGAAGTCATATCGACAGGACGCCGACCCTCACCGGGAGCCATTGCAATTCTTTCAATAATTGCATTATTTTCAATTGGCTCATTCTCCAGCAAGGTTTCCTGACCACCGGGGTTTAAATTGTCTTCATCCTCGTTGCCTTGTGGATCAGGATCTATCTCCATTCGCTCTGCAAGAAGTTGTTCCACGATTGGTCGATTTTCTTGATCAGCAATAAATGGAACTTCTGCATTATTTTGAAATGTCGTAAGCCAATCCGTTAATATTAAAATGCCATGCTTTTTGGTATAGCTCAGTGCTCAACAAGAATCTTAGCGCTTCCATCACTTTAGCTGGTCTTATAGTCTCCGTCATGAAACTGTGTCGATATTCCAGCTTGCGCTTTAGGTGTACTTGCACCACATGGCTGTTATCAAATGAACGAGGCAGCGCAGTTACCGTGTCGGAAACGGAAATGGGAACATTAACCACGGCTCCTCTTACTGCGCACTGCTTTTCATAGCCCAGGGATATAATTCTCATGAATGGAATTATCGGTGATATCAATCTTTCTTCTAGGCAAGTTATGTCTTTGAGGCAGTCGGGAATTTCAGGGAAATCAAACCCTTCGGAAAGACATAAGTTTGGTATTTTACCTTGATTATTTATTGATTTGTGACACGTAGAGCAAAATGAATAAGAGCCATTTGTGGACGGAAACTTTTCAGACAAATAAAAGGACTTTGTTATATCCAACAGAGGATATTTTAGGGAAATTCGATTCATGTCCAAGTGTTTTGTGTTGTGCTTAAAAAATGTGCCTCCACAGCTGGTACATATTTCCGTTGGGCCGAACTTTATTTGTCTTAAATATGTTTGACGTGCCAGACTCATTCGCTGCTGCATTTGCAACTCTCTATGTTGCTGCGTCTCTTCTAGTGACATTGCAGCTCTGGCTTCTCTATTACGTTGGGATTGCCGACGTGACTCCGCTTCACGATTTTGAGAATTTTGCCGATAATTGATAACCCGTGCTTCATTCATATGTCGAATTTCTTCTGCAGTTCTCCGGGCTTGCATTCGAGTCACTCTTCTTTGAGATGAATTCAAATTTTGCTCTCGTCTTCTTAATGCCACATTTCGTCTTACATTTTGACGATTATTCGCATCACGTTCACGCTCGGTTTCTCTGTACTCCACATTCTGCCTTCGGACAGAATGTTCAGCAGTATTTCGCTCTTGTTCCTGCTGTCTCGTATCCAAATCTTCTCGACGAATGGAGTGGGATAATGTGTTGCGTTCGCGCTCTGTTTCCCTGTACTCCAAATCCTGTCTTCGGACAGAATGTTCAGCAGTATTGCGCTCTTGTTCCCGCTGTCTCGCATCCAAATCTGCTCGTCGAATGGAGTGGTATAATGTGTTGCGTTCGCGCTCTGTTTCCCTGTACTCCAAATCCTGCCTTCGGACAGAATGTTCAGCAGTATTGCGCTCTTGTTCCCGCTGTCTCGCATCCAAATCTTCTCGACGAATGGAGTGGGATAATGTGTTGCGTTCGCGCTCTGTTTCCCTGTACTCCAAATCCTGCCTTCGGACAGAATGTTCAGCAGTATTGCGCTCTTGTTCCCGCTGTCTCGCATCCAAATCTTCTCGACGAATGGAGTGGGATAATGTGTTGCGTTCGCGCTCTGTTTCCCTGTACTCCAAATCCTGTCTTCGGACAGAATGTTCAGCAGTATTGCGCTCTTGTTCCCGCTGTCTCGCATCCAAATCTGCTCGTCGAATGGAGTGGGATAATGTGTTGCGTTCGCGCTCTGTTTCCCTGTACTCCAAATCCTGCCTTCGGACAGAATGTTCAGCAGTATTTCGCTCTTGTTCCTGCTGTCTCGTATCCAAATCTTCTCGACGAATGGAGTGGTATAATGTGTTGCGTTCGCGCTCTGTTTCCCTGTACTCCAAATCCTGCCTTCGGACAGAATGTTCAGCAGTATTTCGCTCTTGTTCCTGCTGTCTCGTATCCAAATCTTCTCGACGAATGGAGTGGGATAATGTGTTGCGTTCGCGCTCTGTTTCCCCTGTACTCCAAATCCTGTCTTCGGACAGAATGTTCAGCAGTATTGCGCTCTTGTTCCCGCTGTCTCGCATCCAAATCTTCTCGACGAATGGAGTGGGATAATGCGTCGCGTTCGCGCTCTGTTTCCCTGTATTCCGTATTCTGTCTTTGGACAGAACGTTCAGCAGTGTTACGCTCTTGTTCCTGCTGTCGAGTAGTTTCATTTTCTCTTCGTATAGTATGGGAAGCAGCATCATCTTGGCGCTCTCGGTTTCTATACGTGGGATTTCTTCGGCGTGTAGAACGTGACAATGCATCCTGTCGGCGTTCTCGAGCTCGAGTTTCCAAATTATTTCTGCGATTATTAGCCAAATGTTGTGAATTTCTTTCTCGAATAGAAACAGGATCTTCTTCATAGCGTTGCTGACTACGATTTACCATTTCTCGGCGAAGTTGTTCAGCAGATTTTTTTTTTAAACGCGGCATTTCAAATTTTTCAATGTTTTGTTGCTCGGCGGAATTTTAATTAAAATTGGCTGTAAAAGATATTATGTTATTCTGAAAACAAGATAATATGATGTTAGGCTGAAAATAAAGGGTTATTTTATATGTTTATGTATCGTATAGAAAAGTAGAAAGAACGGAAAATTCAGTAGTCTTGAAAAAGACTACTAAAGAAAAAGGCCTGTATTTAAACAATAAAATGCAGAAATCTTGAAAAAGACTTGTATTTGAATAATTTAATTCACTAGTCTTTAAAAAGACTAGCAATTAATTAACAATTTGAAAAAAAAACTTACGAAATTTACCAGCGTTGGCAGCGTCAAAAGGGCAACAGCAACTTCAATCGCGGTCTCGGTGATTTAGGAAGCGCTCTCACTATTTAAACACTTACACTTTTCACAACACTTTCAAAATCATAAATTTTCAACTTTTAGAAACGGCGCCGATAATCAAGAAACACAAGATTTATTTCGGGAGCAGCAATCTGGCAGCCTTTATCGGTCGGAATTTATAGCTTAGTTTTTCACAATTAACAAAACAAAAATGACTTTTTAATCGAAAAAAATTCGATAAAAAGCTACATGTAACCATTTCTGGCTAAAATTATAGTTACTGAACTCATAAATAGTGTTGGGAGATTTGTAAATATAGCGCTGCCAGAAAACATTTTTTCATCGTCAATAATTTAAAATTAAATTCAAGATATTAAGCATCAAAATAATCAATTTTTCAAACACTGTTCCTTATGGAACATCGATGTCTACATAGAATAAAAAGAAATAATTTTGGGCAGAATTTTGTGGGCAAATAAAAAAATTCGGCCGCCGATTATTTCTTTTTAATTCTTTGCATACACCGGTGTGCTACAAAGTGCAGGGAGACTTTTGAGTAATATTAATAATAAATCCTTAACAAATTTTAAAACTCTCTGGCAACGCTATTTTTATGGCGCGTTCTGTTAAGTCGTCGGTCGCCAACACTAAAGTTCAAATCTGGCTTTTTTGCACATTTTCGAATTTTCCAGTACTAAAAATCCGAGGAGCCTAAGTAAATATTTACCATAGTTTTTTACCAGAACTCTAGTCCAGAGTTGAACCATGAAGAATGAAACGAAGACAAAAGAGAATATGCAATAGAAATGATACTTAAAATCCATTGCTAAATTTTCTGTTTGCCTAATGCAAAAACTTTTTCCAGGCGAATTTTGATCGACTTCATGGAATTACACTTGCGCGTTACCACATCTTGACATTCATATGAATGTGTAGGTGTGTGTATAGAAATTATGTATAGGTTTTTTCTTAAAACCGCGACAATATTTGTTCAAGGTTAGAGCGTGAGAAAAATTTTGACGGGAGAGTAGTGAGAACTTATGTACAATAATAATTAAATGTCAAATAATTCTTGGGACGTTAACGCTGCTGATCTCTACCCAATACGCCACCAACCTAACTCGCTTAACTCCGCTATTACAACATTCATACATAGCAAGCGCAGGGCATCTCGCTCTGTCAATTTTGTTCTGTGCAACAACACAACGCAAATGTTTCTGTCTCTCTCACACACCGCGTGGTGACGAATTTTTGCATATACAGTGGCTCTCATTAATATTCGGTTTTTTTTTGTTCAACTTTGAACGCAAATAACTCTTGCAAAACAAAGTAAAACAAAAAAATAAAAATGGTAAATTAAAGCTAGTTTTATTATCTTTTCATAGACGTATAACAACATAATATTTATTCCAAACTAAAAAGAAATTTAACAAAAACAAAAAAAAAAAGCGGCGAATTCGTGCCACATTAATATTCGGTTTTTTTTTTTTTTGAAAATCGTATTTTAAAACCCTTTGGCATCCCCGAATAGCTCCAAATGGCTCAAAATTCCATTTCCCTATAAAAAGGACCCCACTATTGATAATTATTGTTAAAAAGCATACTGAAAAATTTAATTGTTCACCTGCAAATTACAATGGGCCTGCAAGGGGAAAATTCAACATTGGGGCAGCGAGTACTTGGGCTCCAGTTGGATTTACAAAGGGGGACTTATAAAGAAATTGGTCAAATCCTAAAAATAAAGCCAAACACACTCGCTGACATCGTCGGAAATTCAAAAATGAAGAAAGAATCACCCGAATTAAGCAAAAAGGACAACCGAAAAAATTGACTGAGTGCGAAAAATCCGAGATAGGGAGGAAGATAAAGCAAAACCACCGGATTAGTTCACCAGAATTCATAGCCCATATCATTGCCAAGCACGGAAAACCCGTATTAGCCGAAAACATTAGGTGTACCAAAAAAATCTGACTGTGCAACGGCCGAGTTGTTCGAAAAAAGCATTTCCTTCCTGAGTGCAATCGGATATTGAGGAAAATTTTTGGCCAAGAGTACTCTAAGAAGGCCCAAAACTGGTGGAACGACGTCAAAATCAAGTTTATTGACTTTGGAAGTGACGGCAAGACAATGGCTTGGAGGAAACCGAACATAGAACTGCAGGAGCAGCACATACGCCCAACCGTATAACACTTTGGGGGTCACGTTATGATTTGGGTATACATTTCGACAAAAGTAGTTGGAAATCTGGTGTTTATAGATAGTATAATGAACCGGGATATATATTTAAACATTTAAAAAACAAAAATTTAAAACAATCGGCAGGGAAATGGGAATTTCCCAAACGTTTATGTTATACTAAGACAACGACCCAAAGTATAAGGCTTAAAAAGTGAAGTCTTGGTTGATGTACATCTCCCCCAAAAGTTTTGGAAACGACGCCCCAATCGCCTGACCTCAACCTAATATAAAATTTGTGGAGTGAGTTGGACCGCCGGGTGCGCAAAACACCGATTTCATCAATATGCGACTTTAAACAAAGGCTTCAGGAAGAGAGGGTCAAAATTGGCAAATACTATAATGAAAAAAATTTTGAAAATATGCCAAAATGCCTTAATGATATTACTAAAAACAATGGATATCACACAAAATGTTTAAAAAGTTTCTTTCCAATAAATATTGGTATAAAATATTGCAAAAGAAAAAAAACCGAATATTAATGTGGCACGAATTTGATGCCTTTTTTGGGTTTTTGTTAATTTTCTTTTTTAGTTTAAAATAAATATTATGTTGTTATACTTCTATGAAAAGATAATAAAAGCTTTAATTTACCATTTTTATTTTCTTATACCCTTGGTCAGATGTTTGTAACGCATAGAAATAAACGTTTCCGACCCCATAAAGTATATATATTCTTGATCAGCATCAATAGACGAGTCGACTGAGACATGTCCGTCTGTCTGTTTGAATCACGATGACAGCCTCAAATTTCTAGCTACATGGTTGAAACATAAAAAGTTAAGTTCCTTGATCTATCAAGTATGGTGGTATTGAAAATTAGTCGGATCGGATAATTATCACCGGAGCTATTAACTAAAACGTGGAGGTACCTCGAGTAAAATAAGCATTTTTCTTTGGCAGCAAAGAAACAAAAACAAATTCCAAGAAATCTGCCGTACAAACACAAAAGACCCGAGTTCGAATCCGCGCGGCACCTAATAAGAAATATATAAAATTATTGTTTTTTTGTTGTTGCATTTAAATTTAATTTTTTCCCATACACCCTACACCAAGTTTGAACAAGATCGGATAATTATTAAGGTTACAAATCAATAATCAAATTTAAATGAAATTAACTTTATTTTAATTCTCACTCACACACATACATATGCAAAAATTCTTCACCACGCGGTGTGTGAGAGAGACAGAAATATTTTAGTACACAGAACGAAATTGAAAGAGCGAGATGCAATGGGTTTGCTATATATGTCGAATTAGCTTACGTTAGCAAAGTAAGGACGGTGGCGTAGTATGTAGAGATCGGTGGCCCGATGGGCTCGGTGTTTGATGGTTCAATGCTCGGTGAAAAATTGAAAATTTTTGGATTTGTTTTTTCTTCTTTTTTGTTTTTTTTTTTCTGATTTTCTTAAACATTTATACCAATTATTTTCCTGCAAGGGTATACAAACTTCGGCAGAGCCGAAGTTAGCTTTTTTGATATATTTTTTTTTTTTTTTCAGTCGCGATCGTACTCTCGTGCAGAGCAGACGTGCCTAAACAATTACCGGACAACTCGCGTTTCGTCAACTACCGAATAACGGAATCCTCTTACTCTCTTCGCTCTGATTGGCTGGCGTAATCATGCCACGTATCTGGCTTAACCTGATTGGTTGAGCTTTATAGTCATCTCGCTCACTCCTACTGAGTAATGGTGCAATCAAATAACGGAGCCTGTTCCCCCCTTAGCCGCCGGCATAGGTGGCAATAGCGCCACGTGCTCACCCGGAATTGGGAATTTAAAAAGACCCACTTGGCAAGCAGCAGAAAGTTTCAAAAATTCCTCGACGAACGCAACATGTATTATCGGACTTATCAACCAAAGGAAGAAAGGGCATATCGCATTGTCATCAAATGCTGCTGGACATGCTGTGCGCAATATCATCAACGCAAAGAGCAAAACAAATAAAAAGCCAATGTCGATTTTCTTCGCCAACCTTGAGCCACAAGTAAATAATAAAGATGTTTTCAAAATGAGATATCTATGCCGTGCTGTGGTTACAATCGAGACACCAAGAAAATTCGATGACCCGGTCCAATGTCACCGCTGCCAAGATTTTGGACACACCAAGCGGCACTGCAATCTTACGGCCAAGAGCGTTAAATGTACCATAACACACTGGAGTGCACAAAACCTAGGGAAGACCCACCCAAATGCACACACTGTGGCGAATCCCACACAAATCCTATAAAGGTTGCAGAATATACTTGCTTGCAAAGCAGAGGAACGGCCCCAAAGCACCCAGACCGCAACGTGCTAACATCAACAAGTTAAATGTAACTGCTAACCATACCAACAGTCATACCCAACCTGGCCTCAGCTACGCAGATGCGGCCAAGCGATATATCCATCCTTGCCAAAATGGAGGCTATGATGGAGAAAATGTTTGACCAATTCAGCATGCTTACACAGCTGCTCACCACCGTTGTGGCAAAGCTATGCAATTAGGTCTTAGAGAAGCCATATTTAATGCCAACGGTCTCTGCGCACAAAGGCCAGATATCGAACTTTTTATAAAAACTCAACACGTGGACATTCTGCTGGTTTCAGAGACCCACCTTAACACCACGCATTACTTTAAAATCCCAGGATATGAGCTTGTTATCACAAATCACCCATGTGGATGCGCACGACGAGGATCAGCTATCTTGGTGAATGTGGAATCAAGTACACAGCACTTCCACCAATTGAACAAACCTGGATCCAGTGTGCCCAGATAACGCTATCAAGCCCACCAGGAGACCTGACAATTGGAGCAGTCTGCATACCCCCACCCAACTCGGTAGATACTCAGATGTTCGAGCAGTTCTTCTCAGAACTGGGGCCAAGATTCATAGCAGCTGGCGACTACAACGCGAAAAATCCTTGGTGGGGTTCGCGGCTAACAAATCCCAAGGGCAGAGCACTGCAACGCTGTCTAGTAGAGCTGGGATACTATCGATAGTGGCCCCACTCGATAGTTTCGCCTCCGATAGTTTAAACTATCGATACTATCGATAGTACTATCGGAAATTTTAAACTAATAAATTTTAATTTTTGGCAAACAAATTCTATATATTTTGTCTAAAAAAAAATAAGAAAAATAAAAAATTCAAATGTCTTAATTTTTTTTAAAAATAAAAAATTATATTATTTTAAATGTGTGTGATGTAACTTAAAATATATATTTTTTCTGAGATCATATATTTCATTTGTTTCTCGCAACTATTTTACAAACATAATATGTTTTAAAATAAAAAAAAAATGTACCATTTCAAATGGTTTCTTAAGTTTTTAAATGTGTGTAATGCAACTTAAAATATTAATTTTTTCAGAGATCCTATTTCATTGATCAAACATAATATGTTTTTGAAATAAAAAAAATGTACCATTCCAAATGGTTTCTTAAGTAAGAAATTGTTATTTTCACAGCTTTAGTTTAATTAGTCTCGTCGTTTATCCATTGGTTTTTTTGCAGGAATATGAGTTGGTTCACATATTTTTCCTTCATTGCAGCTCGCCGGTCTGTTATTATGGCACCCGCCTTGCTAAATATGCGCTCCGATTCTACGGAGCTTGCCGGGATCGATAAGTATTTGGTAGCGCAACGGCTGAGGCCATCAAATTGACTTTCATTAATCTGAAAAAAAGGAAATTTTAAAACACATAAAACACAACAAATTGATTCAATTAGCTACCTTCCAAAACTGAAGCGGGTCTGTATCGTGAGCTGCATTGCGCTGTTCAAAATATTGCCTCATCATAATTATTGCGTCCGCCCTATTGTTAGACCGCTTCTCTTCAACTTTTTTTCCCATGAATTTAAATAGAAAGGGTGAATCCTCTGGCAGTTCCTCATCTTCAGGTTGATTTTGTGCTAGTTTTTTTAAGCCGCTTAGCTCGTTCTCCAATTTAATTGCAGCATGTTGAACATTGCCATCACTTTGAAAGCCCTCCTTCTTAAATCGCGCATCTAACAGAGTTCCAAGTCTAGGATCTGTCCTTGTTTCATAGGGGAACAGTTTTGTTTTAACTTTTTGTATCAGTAAAGCGCAAGTCTCACTGCCAACTGTTGTTAGCATTGTTGGCAAGAGCTCCTCTAAGCTTTTGGTTAATGCCAATATTGCTGGGATTATCAACGAAATGGTCACCGTATTGGCCGCTGATGTGTGCCTTGTTGCAGCTTCGAAAGGCCTAAGAACAGTGCATATATCCTTAATGACACGGAACTGGTCCTCGGATAAGGGAATCGGCGCACCTCGCGATTTTAAAAGAGTCGCTAATAGCGGTTCCCTTACCTCCAAAATTCGTTCCAGCATATAAAATGCACTGTTCCATCGCGTAGGTACCTCTTGCAGCAAATTAAGAGGATTGCTGCTGCCCTGCTCTTCTTTGAATTTGGCTTTAGCGATGGAGCTACTCTTCATAAATGAAACAATTCGTTTCGCGCTAGTTAAGACTTCCTTCACATTTTTGTTTGATAACACATCTTGTACGACAAGGTTCAATGTATGCGCGAAGCACGGCAGGTGTCTTTTTTCAAAAATTTCGCACGCCTTTATCATTACGGGTGCACTGTCGGTCACTACAGTTTGTATTTTGTCGTATATTGCCCATTCATTACAAATTTGACGCAATGTGGTGGCAATATTCTCACTATTGTGATTGGTTTGATCAATTAGTGGCAGTGTGCACAGTAGTGCCGTTTTTAAGGAAAAGTTGTCGATGAAGTGAACTGTGACAGTTATATAGCTCGTGTTTGCTCGCGATGTCCAAGAGTCTGTCGTTATAGAGCAATATTCCATTCTTTGCATAATAGCCTTTAGTTTTAGCAATGAATTATTATACATATTTTGTATATGTACGTCTTTTAAAGTTCTGCGACTTGGTAATACATATTTTGGGTCCAAAGCTTTCACAAAATCTTTGAAGCCGACGTCCTCAACAATGCTAAAAGGCTGCAAATCAAGTGCTACCATTCGGGCAAGACACTCATCTATATGTGCCTTCCTGGTAGATGTGGTATTATAACACTCACCGCTCGAAAAATATTTATCCACTTTCACTTCATTTTTTCCATCCTGCAGTACAAGGGAATGGAACCGTTTCAAGTGGTCCATTAAATTTGATGTGTTCCCACTTGTTCGGTATTCCTTTGTGCAGTATCGACATTTTGCATACATCCTGTTTTTAAGATGGTCAAAATGATTCCATACACTTGACACAATTTTCTTTTTTTTTTGCATGCAACTTCATCATTGGAGTTTCGTTCAGTTAAAACAGTTGATGTTGATGCAGTTGATGTTGATGCAGTTGATGTTGATGCAGTTGATGTTGATGCAATTGATACAGTTGCAGTCGATGCAGTTGCAGTCGATATAGAAGGAGAAGAAGACAAAGCACAATCTTTTTCTAAAAAGTGATCAAATATATTAGATACACATTTTACATACTTTGTATAAAAACACTTACTTGTTCTAGCCACAAATCTGTCCATTTTGAATGAGGAACTGCCATCCATATACTAATACTTCAATATTTATTGACTAAAAAGTGGAGGATAAATGTTTATTAATAAAAATGTACCAAAAAGTTAACACTTTTTCACTTACACGTGTCTATTTGCACTCAAACTCATTGAAGCACCGATAGTCACTATCGACAAATTACCATCGATATATCGGACTATTTAATACTATCGATAGTATCGATAGTGCCATCGATAGTTTTCCCAGCTCTACTGTCTAGGCTTAAAAAATCTGTGCGCCCACTCATCCAGAGAACCCACATACTGGCCTACTAACACCGGAGCAATACCTGACGTACTCGACATCGCAATCAGCAAGGGAATTAACTCGAATAAAATTGTGCTCCAAAACTCCATGCACCTATGCTAGGACCATTGCACAGTCATGATGCTGCTAAACTTATCCGCCAATCTCACAAAAGGCTCTGCTAGGATTTTCCGCAAAAGCACCAACATAAGTCGCTACCAAAAATGGATCGAGAGAAACATCAGCATCAACGGGCATCTGAATAATGAAATGGAAATTGATAATGAGCTTGAAAAGCTAACTAAGCTAATTCACGAGGCAGCTTTCCAAGCAACACCGCCACCACCGCCTAGCCCCAGAAAAACTGAACGTCACCTATGGACTCCCGAAGTCGCTGCAGCAGTGCGTGGGAGAGCCACGCGATACCTCAAAAGGCCAATAAAGAGAATTGTCCCAATACTAGGTCCCAACAACATCTGGTACAGATCGGACGAAGAAAAAGCAGAGGCATTTGCTGACCACCTAAGAGCCACCTTCACCCCTGTGCTGACCTGCTCTCAGGAAGACCATGACAATATTACAAATTTCTTAGACATACCCTGCCAAGTGGACTTGCCCATTCATGAAGTCGATCCAGAAGAACTCATAGAGGAAGCCAGCAAACTTAAGCTCACGAAAGCACCTGGATATGACGGCATAGGAGCAGCACCGATTAAGGCACTACCTTCTGTTGCCTGGAACCTCATCAGCCGTTTTTTCAACAAATGCTTATTGCTTGGACATTTCCCATGCCAGTGAAAATGTGCTGAGGTTATCTTCATTCCCAAGCCAAATAAGCCTGAAACCCTAGTAACATCTTACCGCCCAATCAGTCTGTTGCCAGTGCTCTCTAAATTACTTGAAAGAGTAATTTTAAGAAGAGTACTGCCAATTCTAGAAGACGACGGCCTAGTCCCTAACCATCAATTCAGATTCAGGACTAGACACGGCACCCCTGAGCAATGTGATCGCTTAGTGGAGACAATCACTATGTCTTTTGAGAGGAAGGAATACTGCTCAGCCGTATTCCTAGACGTCAAACAAGCTTTTGATCGCGTCTGGCAAACCGGGCTCATACATAAGTTAAAGAAACAACTCCCAATGCACTGTTTCCTACTCCTGAAGAGCTACCTGCTTGGAAGGTCCTTCTACGCCAGGGTAGGCTGTGAAGAGTCCAGGATCCTACCAGTGAATGCGGGATTGCCTCAGGGAAGCGTACTTGGCCCAATCCTACACACTCTTTACACGGCAGACCTTCCAATCTATTATCACCAAGACCTGCTGGTTGCCACATATGCCGACGACACTGCCTTCCTGGAGCATGCTAAAGATGCATCGGCTGTATCACTAATCCTCCAAAAACAGCTCAATTTGGTGAGTACATGGCTAGAAAAGTGGTGCATCACAATCAACACAGAAAAGTCTCACCTTCACACTGAAAAGAGACGACTGCCCACCAGTAGCGTTGGATGGTCCAACCATCCCCAGATCGGATGAAGCCAAGTACCTTGGACTAACCATGGACAGGCACCTAACCTGGGCCTCCCATACTAGAAACAAACGTAAACAGCTGGATGCTAAGCTCGGAAAAATGTTCTGGCTCCTGGGAGGCAGGTCCAAGTTGAGACTCCAAAACAAAATCCTGCTATACAATACGATGCTGAAACCAATATGGGCATACGGAATTCAACTATGGGGCACAGCTAGCGCCTCCAACTTCCAGAGAATACAAAGCTTTCAATCCAAACTCCTACGCGTGATAACTGGTGCACCGTTCTATTTGACGAACAAAATCCTTCACCGTGAACTGGAGGTGGAGACGGTTCTCGAGACCATTCAGAGCAGAGCGATGAGCCACATTGAGAGGCTGAGTAACCATGAAAATAACCTAGCGATCAACCTGCTGGACAACAGCTTACACAGCAGAAGGCTTAAGCGTCACCATCCACTGGACCTACCTTTTCGACCGAGCTGAACAGCCCTAAGACCCACACTGACATTGTCAAAATCAGTCCGTACTTATTGTCTTCCAAATGTTGACGGCTAATCAAATTTATTAATTGTTTTTGTAAATTGTATGTATCATCACATTTAGTATTTTTTCCCATATGTTAATGTTTGATCAAATTTAATAATTGTCCTTTGGATAGATCTTAAATAAAGAACACAGATCCAAAAAAAAAAAAAAAAACAATATATTGAATTGTTACTTAAATGGTACCTTCCTTCATAACTGCGCCACTTACAGAAAATGTGGCACAAAACTTATATATGTGGTGTGATGTTGAGCGTTGGTATATTAAATGAAGTAAATGTACATAAATCATATTCATATGATTTAATACGTTTAATATCGGCAATGTCTATTTGTTTATATAAAAGTATGAAGTCTTAAGGTATTTTCAAAAATACATACGAAAATTGTTACGTGAGTGGTACCCTCCGTCATAAATGGTCGATTTATAGAAAACATGGCACAAAACCTACACATAATGGACAGTTTTTTTTTTTTTTTTTGTACCCTGTGCCCATAGGGTAAAAGGGTATATTAAAGTCGCTAAAATGTATGTAACAGGCAGAAGGAAGCGTTTCTGACCCCATAAAGTATATACATTCTTGATCAGCATCAACAGCCGAGTCGATTGAGACATGTCCGTCTGTGCGTATGAACACCTAGATCTCGGAGACTATAAGAGCTAAAGCCACCAAATTTGGTGTGAACATCCGTCTTATGCCTAGGCAGTACAAGTTTGTTTCAAATTTTAGCCACGCCCACTTCCGCCCCCGCAAATCAAAAAAGAAAATGAATTTACTAGAGCTGAATTAAAGATATCGAATTCTTATTTGGTGGACATAATTATATAGTCAAACTGTACTAACTAACCAAATTTCGTTCAAATCGGACAATAAACATCGGAGATATAGCCATTTGCATTTTGTACTGAATTGCCAAGGTGGCATAGGCAAAAAAGAAAGAGCGAGAAGATAGTTTAAAATTTTTACCACGCCCACTTCCGCCCCCGCAATTTAGAAAAAACGAATTACTAGAGCAGTTTTGAAGGAATCTTTATTTGGCACCCCCATAAATGTGACCAAAATGCAACATCTGACCAAATTTAGTCGAAATCGGACAATCAATATAGGAGATATACGAATGTGCGTTTTGTACTGAACCAACAAGTGCGAGATTAGTGGTGCCAGGTAGGAGCGAGATAGCATGTATTCGATGAAAATTTTGAATTAAATCAAAGGAGATCTCGAGGGTATTCGACTTTATTTAACATAACTAGTTGGTACAGGGTATACTCAATGTCGGCAGTAAGACAATCAACAAGTGTTCAGGGGGGTACATCAACGGTTGGTGTTTGCTGCGTTTACCTTAATATAATTATATTAAAATTTGTGATATTTATACAACAATTTGAGATATAAATTGTGGTTTACTGTGTTCAGTTTAGTAAATCTATATATATAAAATTGTAAGCCGTTTTTTTGTAATTTAATAAGTCATTCAGGAATCAACCAATTTTGCCCATTTTTTTTGTAAATGTTCGTTGTGGCCCAAAGAAGGGTTTTTTTTTCCAAAAGAAAGCTAATTTTGAATTTAACCAATTAACTTAAGGCGTTTTAAAACGAATTAATAAAAAGGATTCATTTCAATACGATGTAAACCTCTAACGTATAGTGTTGTATAACATATAGCTTCAATATACCAGTGGTGCTGCCATACATTTAATGACTGATGTATTGTTTATATGGCATTCGTTGCCAGATCATTGCATTCGTGACTGTTATACGTCAATTTTTTGCGTTTAATAAGAAAAGTGAGGTTAGAATTTAAAAAGCACATTCAAAATGCCACTTCCAAGACGTTCAAATACTGGTAGACGAACACGAAACGCCACAGTTGTTAGAGAATTTCGTAGACGTAATGCGAACACGGTTGACAACAACATGGAATTGGCGGCTCATAATTATGATAGCACAATTGATTATAGCATATATTCCAATATTGGACAAATGAATAAAGAATGTGTGCATTGCAGAGCATTGAAATTTATAAACGAAACGCCTGCCATGTGCTGTGCTTATGGAAAAGTTAAATTGCATGCATTAGAAGCTCCACCAGACCCTTTGCACTCATTAATTTATGGCAATTCACAAGCGTCAAAGGAGTTTTTGAAAAATATTCAAAAGTACAATTCGTGCTTTCAAATGACACTTTTGGGGCTACAAATATTGTAAGAGATGGATTTATGCCGACCTTTAAGGTAATTACTTCTTAGTACTTACTACATATAGATATACAATAGGGCTGGGTCACTGTTGCCACTCCCAGATGCTGATCATCAGTTTTTACAAATATATTTCATTGGTGATGTTGATAATAAATTGAACCAGCACTGTGCAATCGCTACAAATGTTGGAAGAGAAATCTTGAGTGAGCTGCAAAGATTTTTCCATCAGCACAATGAATTGGTCAAATTATTCAAGGAATGCACTGAATCAGATGCCCACCGATGACCATAAAATCATAATACGTGCTGACAAAACACCACTCGGACAACATGCCAGGCGATTTAATGCACCAACAATCGATGAAGTTGCAATCGTAATAGTTGGAGAACAATTTCATCAAAGAGATATTGTTTTGCATCGTAGGGATGAGCAACTAAATCGTATTTCTGAACTCCATCGTTGTTATGACGCATTATAATACCCGATTTTGTTATGGAGAGGAGATGACGGGTATCATATCAATATACCAAATGATAAATGCAATAACTGGTATAAAAAAATACGATCAGTATCAATCAAAATAGTAATTCTTATAATTTTTAGGTCAGGAAACAACGAAAAAAGTTAGTGCGATGAATTATTATTCGTATCGATTGATGATTCGTTATCAAGATGACAATTACATTTTAAGATGCAATAAACTTTTTCATCAATATATTGTGGACATGTATGCTTAAGTCGAGAGCGAACGATTGAATTTCATCCGTCATAATCAAGCAAGAATGAGATCTGAAGAATACGTACGTTTACGTGATGCACTATTGAATGATGTAGATGTACATGAAATTGGACGTTTCACGATATTACCATCGTCACATATCGGTAGCCCACGACATATGCACGAGTATACCCAAGATGCCATGACATATGTACGTCAATACGGCCGTCCAGATCTGTTCATCACATTTACTTGCAACCCTAAATGGACTGAAGTGTATGAATACTTAGTTAACGGTCAGGTGCCAACAGATCGACACGATTTAACAGCTCGCATATTCTACCAAAAATTGAAAAAATTAATGGTTTTCATTGTCAAGCTTCGTGTGTTTGGAGAAGTGCGCTGCCAAATGTATCGAATTGAATGGCAAAAAAGGGGTTTGCCGCACGCTCACATTTTGATATGGTTGGTACGGAAGTTAACACCAGATGTGATTGATAGTGTTATATCGGCCGAAATTCCAGATCCAAGCATCGATCCACAATTATTCGCTGTTGTCACTAAAAATATGATACACGGTCCCTGTGGTGAAATCAATCCAAATTCACCATGTATAATAGACTGCAAGTGCTCAAAACGATTTCCAAAGCAATTAATTGCTGAAACGATGCACGGTAATGATGGATATCCATTATATCGTCGACGATCGGCACAAGATAATGGTAAAACAACTACTATTAAAATCAGAAAAAAAGATTTTGAAGTTGATAATCGTTGGATAGTGCCGTATTCACCGCTATTATCAAAAACTTTCAATGCCCACATAAATGTCGAATGCTGCAATTCAGTAAAATCGATAAAGTACGTTTGCAAATACAAAATAAAGGAAGCGACATGACTGTTTTCGGAGTGGCTGCTGAAAATACAAATGATGAAATTTTGCAGTACCAAATGGGAAGATACATATATATTATATATTATGTAT
The DNA here is from genome assembly GCA_018903575.1 of Drosophila saltans. Taxonomy (NCBI): domain Eukaryota; kingdom Metazoa; phylum Arthropoda; class Insecta; order Diptera; family Drosophilidae; genus Drosophila; species Drosophila saltans. The sequence goes on along the minus strand of JAEIGH010000388.1, from coordinate 23,328 downwards.
ATTAGTACGATCGAAGCTATTTGGCGAATTTCATCATTCCCAATACATGATAGACACCCTGTTGTTATACATTTAGCAGTACATCTTGAAAATGGCCAACGTGTTTATTTTAATGATGGAAATGCTGCACAAAGAGTATTAGAGCCTCCAGCAAGTACACTAACAGCTTTTTTCAAATTATGTGAAACGGATGAATTTGCAAGAACCCTATTATATGCGGAAGTACCACGATATTTTACTTGGAATGCAACAACAAAAAATTTCAACGACGAAGAAGAGGAAATCCTGTGGATGGCTACCAAGGTGTTTTTTCAACGGATACTTTAGGCCGTATTTATACAATAAGTCCAAAAAATTTTGAATGCTTTTTTTTACGATTGTTGTTGGTGAACGTACGTGGGCCACAGTCATTTCAGAATTCAAGAACTGTTGATGGTGATTTATGTGCAACATACCGTGATGCATGTCAATGGTTGCGTTTACTTGAAGATGATTCGCATTGGGATACTATGCTCAATGAGGCATCAGTTCAGCTCATCCAATTTGAATACGTATGTTATTTGCAATAATAATATCAACATGTAATCCATCGAACCCACTTGAATTGTGGAATAAATATAAAGATTTCATGACTGAAAATATTTTGATTCGACTTCGTTCGATCGATTCAGAATTGGATTATACATTACAATGTACAACGAGGCTTTGATATTAATTGAAGATATTTGCCTCATGATTGCAAATAAAGCATTACAGCATTAAGGCATGATCGCACCTAATCGTCCAATGCAAGATTTATTTGAACGAGAATTGCAACGCGAACAACATTTCCAATGTGATGAATTGCGTGCGTTTGTGCAAACACACATTCCACAATTGAATGTTCAACAAAAAAATGCATACGATAGAATTATGCAAGCTGTCATAAACAACAATCATGGTTTATATATTTTGGACGCTCCTGGTGGCACTGGAAAGACATTTCTCATATCATTAATCTTAGCAACAATTAGATCCGAACGCAAAATTGCATTGGCACTTGCTTCTTCTGGAATTGCAGCTATATTATTGGATGGGGGCCGAACTGCACATTCCGCTTTAAAATTGCCATTAAACATGCTAACAGTTGAGACTCCAACGTGTAATATTTCAATAAATTCAGGAATGGCAAAAGTCTTGCAACAAGCAGCAATTATTTTATGGGATGAATGTTCGATGGCCCATAAAAAATCTTTGCAAGCATTGAATCAAACATTACAGGATCTACGGGGCAATCAAGAATTATTTGGAGGTGCATTAATATTGCTATCTGGTGATTTTTGACAAACGCTGCCCGTCATTCCCAGATCAACTCCAGCTGATGAAATTAATGCATGTTTGAAAAGTTCATTTCTTTGGAGAAATGTTCAAAAGTTATCGCTTAACATAAATATGCGTGTGCGTCTTCAAAATAATCCAGCAGCACGTAAGTTTTCGGAGCAACTTCTTCAGATTGGCGATGGCGAAATTGAACGGGACTTAAATGGCTTTATCACGTTACCAAACAACTTTTGCATAATGTTGCCATCAAAAGAAAAACTAATTGATCACGTGTTTCCAAACATAGTTCAAAACTATACAAATCAGGATTGGCTGAGGGAACGCGCAATTTTAGCACCAACGAACTCAAATGTGAATGAAATAAATGATCAAATTCAACAGAAATTACCAGGTGACATAATATCATACAAGTCAATCGATACTGCTACAACAGAAAAAGACGCAGTAAATTATCCTGTGGAATTTCTAAATTTTTTGGAGCTATCCGGTATGCCACCACATATTTTAAAATTGAAAGTGGGTTCCTCAATCATACTATTAAGAAATATCAATGCACCAAAACTTTGCAATGGAACAAGACTTTGTATAAAAAAATTAATGCCTAATTTAATCGAAGCAACAATTCTAACTGGCAAAGACAGAGGAGAAGTTGTATTAATACCAAGGATTCCATTGATATCAACTGACATGCCATTCGAATTGAAACGTCTTCAATTCCCAGTGCGTTTATCATTTGCAATGACGATAAATAAAGCGCAAGGACAAACCCTTCAAGTGTGTGGGGTAAATTTAGAAGAGCCGTGCTTTTCTCACGGACAATTATACGTGGCATATTCCAGGGTGGGAGCACCAAATAATTTGTTTATTTATGCACCTGCAAACAAAACAAAAAATATTGTATACTCAATAGTATTAAACTAAGTTAAGTGCGTAGCAAAAAATTTGAAAATTGCCACGTCGAACATTTAATGGATGAACTAAACATTTAATTCGCCAGGAAGTAAAAAAGGGGGCAGAGCAACGCTTGCCGGGCCAGCTAGTAATCTATATACATATGTCGCATAATGGACGTATTTTTGGACACTGTACGTGTCTGTCGCATTATGAATATAGTTTGACCAATGTGCAATGAGTTTGGGATATTGCGCCATGGTTCTTAGAATTTGACTACAGCGAAGAATATGACTGGCGCCTAGGTACCGTACGAGTGAGGCGACAGCGTGGTCGCGCTGTCGCCAAGTGTAGTCCAGCTTGGCGCGTAAAAGAAGTAGTTCGATGCGTGATCGAAGAATGCGAGTCAGTTGCGTTCGGACAATTGTATGCGTCGGTTGGAATTCGCTTCACTCTTAAAGGTTTTGAGTAAATATGGCAGACCAGCCGTTAGAAAAAAACTATGATGCGACATCAGAAGTGGGATCTGCCTTGCCTACAAATACCACCGATGCATACTTGGCAGCTTTACAACTGGAAAACAACAACCTTTTGGAGATCATTAAAAATATGCAGACACCAAGAGCTCCGGCAACTGATGAAAAGGGAAAACATGTAACTCTGCCAAAATTTAATCCTGAGGGAGCTGGAGCAGACGCCACAGCTTGGTGTACGACAGTGGATCTCATATTTGCTGATAAAATGCCAGAAGGAAGCACCCTGATGATAACTTTAAGTAAGGCGCTAGAGGGAAGCGCATTACAATGGCTGTCCCAAATATGCTTGCTGGCATTACATGGCCACAATTCAAAGAACTCTTTGTGCAACGCTTTGATGGCATAGAAACGTCTGCGGCTATACTGATGAAAATTTTGAACGGGCGACCAAAGTCTGGAGAAAGCTACACCGAGTATGGCAGCCGAATTGTCACCTTAATAATGTCAAAATTTAAATCTAATGATCTGGAGGAAATCGCGGTTTCCCTAGCTCTGGCCCACATGGCACAAATGGATGACAAATTGTCGCGCTTGGTTTTTACAAACAATATTAAAACCCGAAATGAAATGCAACAACAACTACAAGCGCACACTTTTAAGAAGCGGAACTTAGATGACGACTCATCTACAACAGGCCCGGAGCGTAAAAAGCCTAAGTATCTCTCTCAAGTGAAATGCAACTATTGTGGAAAGTCTGGGCATAAATATGCTGAATGTCGTGCTCGGCAAAGGACACCAATTCAAGGAAAAAGCCACTACGGAAGTTCATCGCAAGGATCAAAAGACCGGTCAACTGTCAAATGTTTCAAATGCGACGAGCTTGGACACTTCGCATCCGCTTGCCGAAAAGGACGATCACGAGGAAACGACCGAGTAATTGAGAAACGTGTAGACATCTGTACTGTAGCTCCGCCATCAGGAACAATATGCAGTTCAACCGGTGAGTCTATTCCATTTTGTTTCGACTCCGGAGCTGAATGCTCCTTGGTTAAGGAAAGCGTCGCCGATAAGTTTAGTGGTAAAAGAATTAATAACATTGTAAAGTTAAACGGTATAAGCAATGATTCAATATGTAGCACTCAACAACTATTATATAATATAAGTATTGATCAATATTATTTCGAGATTTTGTTACATGTTATTATGGATAAGTATTTGAAACATGATGTACTGATTGGTCGTGAAATTTTTAGTCAGGGCTTTGGCGTAACTATGGACGCTGACAAATTTCAACTTTACAAGACCAAAAGAGTTGAAGCGTTAATAATTTCCAATTATGAAGATGTCATAGAATCGAATAGTGAACTTGATGATCTTGATAAGGCAGCCTTGATAAATATTTTAAAATATTATTCAGAATGGTTTATTGATGGAATACCAAAGACTAGGGTCACCACAGGGCATTTGGAAATTAGACTAATAGATCAGCAAAAGACAGTACAACGGCGGCCATATAGGCTTAGTGAAGAAGAAAAAAACAAAGTGCGGGGTAAAGTTGACGAATTATTAAAGGCTCAAGTTATTCGCCCAAGCTGTTCACCTTTCGCTAGTCCCATGATGCTAGTTAAGAAGAAAAATGGCACCGATCGACTGTGTGTAGACTATCGCATGCTAAACGACAATACAGTTGCTGACAAATACCCGTTGCCCCTCATCTCAGACCAAATTGCCAGACTTCGTGGTGCTAAATATTTTTCGTGCATTGATATGGCAAGTGGCTTCTATCAAATTCCAGTTCACGAGGACTCAATCGAACGAACTGCATTTGTGACGCCAGAAGGTCAATACGAGTTCTTGACAATGCCGTTCGGTTTGAAGAACGCACCAACTGTGTTCCAGAGGGCTATAATGAAGGCCTTAGGAGCTCTAGCTTACACTTATGCAATCGTGTATATTGATGATGTTCTCATAATAGCAGAAAGCAAAGAAGATGCGCTAGTTAGATTACGGACAGTATTGAAGACATTAAGTAAGGCTGGATTTTCATTTAATGTCACTAAGTGTTCCTTTCTCACAACTAGAATAGAGTATCTTGGATTTGAATTAAGCAATGGAGAAATCAGGCCAAATTCCAGAAAAATTCAAGCTTTAAATGGATTACCACCACCTCAAAATGTTTCACAGCTAAGACAATTTATAGGTTTAGCTTCTTATTTTCGGCAATTTGTGTTAAATTTCTCCCAAACACTTAAACCCCTGTATCTTCTCACCTCTAAGAAAAACACTGACTTTGTTTGGTTACCAGTGCATGAACAGATACGAACAAAAATAATAACTATATTGACTCAGACGCCAGTTTTAATCATATTCGATCCGCAATACCCAATAGAGCTACATACAGACGCAAGTTGTATTGGGTATGGAGCGATCCTGTTACACAAAATTGACAATAAACCTCATGTGGTAGAGTATTACAGTAAGTGTACGTCTCCCGCCGAATCTAAATACCATTCTTACGAACTGGATACATTAGCAGTAGTAAATGCTATTAAACACTTCCGACATTATTTGCAGGGACGTAAATTTATAGTTTATACTGACTGTAATTCTTTAAAGGCCAGTCGCACAAAACTAGATTTAACACCGAGGGTGCATAGATGGTGGGCGTTTTTACAGGCATTTGATTTCGAAATAGAATATAGAAAAGGCGAGCGAATGGCGCATGTTGACTTTCTCTCTCGGAATCCAGTGCTTGAGCAACATAAAAGACCGAATAAAATCCCTGAATTACGAATCAATTTGACGGAGGTATCTGACAACTGGTTGGTCTCGGAACAACAGCGAGATTCCGAGATACAAGAAATAATTTTAAAGTTAAAAAGTAATGAGTTACCAGGAAATATGGACAAAACCTATGAATTGCGAAAAGGAATACTACATAGGAAAATACAGCGAAATAGTAAGACCAAATGTTTGCCGGTAATACCAAGAGCTTTTCGATGGGCCGACAAGGTCTATGGTTATTATTGGTTCGAAAATATGTCCAAATATGTGCGTAGGTTTGTTGAAAACTGCATCACATGTAAAGTATCTAAGCCACTTGTGGGAAAAGTGCAAGTCGAGCTGCATCCTATTCCTAAAATAGAAATACCATGGCATACGATACATATTGACATTACAGGCAAAATGAGTGGTAAAAATGATTTGAAGGAATATGTCATCGTTGTTATAGATGCTTTCACTAAGTTTGTTTATTTTCATCACACACTAAATATAGATTCAGAAAGCTGCATTAAGGCTGTAAAATCAGCCGTATCTTTTTTTGGTTTACCCACTCGAATTATAGCAGATCAAGGACGCAGTTTCGCAAGTAAAAGTTTCCGCGAATTTTGGTCATCTCAAAAAATTAATCTACATTTAATTGCTACGGGTGCCAGTAGAGCAAACGGTCAGGTAGAACGGGTCATGAGTACCCTGAAAGGTATGCTGACTGCTGTCGAAACCAGTCAGAGATCATGGCAGGATGCGTTGGCTGAAGTGCAGCTAGCAATGAATTGCACGATTAATCGTGTGACTAAGTTTAGCCCTTTAGAACTATTGATTGGAAAGGAAGCTCGACCTTTTGGCTTGTTGCCGATAAACGAATATAACAATGATGAAGTAGACAAAGAAAATTTGAGAAAGGAGGCTAAAAAAAATATGGAAACTCAAGCAAAATATGACAAAAATAGGTTTGATAAAAATAAAGCTAAAATAGTAAATTTCAAAGTGGGTGATCACGTTTTGCTCAAAAACGAAGAACGTCATCAAACCAAACTTGATCCAAAATTTAAAGGGCCATTTGAGATAATTGAAACATTGGATGGAGACAGATATTTACTGAAATCTTTAACATGTAATCGAAAGTATAAGTATTCTCATGAATGTTTAAAAGCAATACCAAATAATCAGATACTCGATGAGTTATGTGAAGATAGAGACAGCACAATGGAAGTTGCATCTGTTGCCCAACATGATAAATGAAGACCGCACCATAGCAGAAGAGACATGTTATGGCGGGGGTCGTATGTATGTGTAGAAGGAATTACACAAATGATTAGTTTATATGTGTAGAAGGAATTACACAAATGATTAGTTTATATGTGTAGAAGGAATTACACAAATGATAAGTTTATATGTGTAGAAGGAATTACACAAAAGATAAGTTAGTTATGTGTAAAAGGAACTACACAAATTTGTTTGGTTAAAAAAAAAAAAAAAAAAAAAAAAAATGTGTTAAAGGAATTACACGAATGTTATGATTTAATAGATTAAGATTATGTTACGAAAATGTAATTATGCTATGACAAGAATGAATTTAAAACTGATTTGAATTGTGTTACATAATAGATAAGAATATCGAATAAAAATGTATTGAAATACCCCTAGTGCCTTTGAATCCTGAAGTGTCGTCACTTATGTGGTTGAGTGAAGACAACACACGAGGACGTGTATTTTGTCAGAAAGGCCGTGTCGCATAATGGACGTATTTTTGGACACTGTACGTGTCTGTCGCATTATGAATATAGTTTGACCAATGTGCAATGAGTTTGGGATATTGCGCCATGGTTCTTAGAATTTGACTACAGCGAAGAATATGACTGGCGCCTAGGTACCGTACGAGTGAGGCGACAGCGTGGTCGCGCTGTCGCCAAGTGTAGTCCAGCTTGGCGCGTAAAAGAAGTAGTTCGATGCGTGATCGAAGAATGCGAGTCAGTTGCGTTCGGACAATTGTATGCGTCGGTTGGAATTCGCTTCACTCTTAAAGGTTTTGAGTAAATATGGCAGACCAGCCGTTAGAAAAAAACTATGATGCGACACATACATATATAAAAATCAATTGCTGTTCGTTAGTCTCGCTAAAACTCGAGAACAGCTGAACCGATTCGGCTAATTTTGGTCTTGAATTAATTGTGGAAGTCCAGGAATGGTTGTAATGGTGAGAAAAATTCGAATAATTGCCGGGAAAATCCTCAAAACAGCATTTTTCTATTTCCCATACAAACGTTTTCTTATGTTTTAATGCTCACGCACACACATACATACATATGCAAAAATTCTTCACCACGCGATGTGTGAGAGAGACAGAAATATTGGAGTTGTGTTCTTGCACAGAACGAAATTGAAAGAGCGAGATGCCACGCGTTTGCTATATACATATGTCGAACTAGCTTAGTTAAGTTAAGTAAGCATGGTGGCGTAGTATGTAGAGGTCGGTCGCCCGATGGCTCGATGTTTGGTGGTGGTTCAATTCCCGGTGAAGACGGTGGTGTAAAAGCTTTTATGATGTGTTTCTTCTTTTTTTTTTTTTTTTTGATTTTGCTAAACATTTATACCAATTATTTTAAAATTAAATAATAAAACTGCAAGGGTATACAAACTTCGGCAAGGCCGAAGTTAGCTTCTTTATATTTTTAATTACTTTGGTGATCCTTTGTGATAGTGACATTCCAAGTAATGTGCTCTTTTTTGTGATAGTGACACTTTACTGCTAAATGAGCGGGAAATTTTCTCACTTTGATTAATTACAATTTACGATGCCGAGGAGAAGACGACCTGACCTAGGTCGTCACAGTCAAACAAATGTGCGAAGAGCTACCTCACGTGATATACAAATATCAAGAAAATAGTCGTATTAATATGTCAGAAGTAGATAGATAGATAGGCTTAGAATGCATTTAATGAAAACGGATTCGCTTTGTTTGTTTTAAAATTAATTTATACAAAAATTAGGTCTTTTATTTATCGATTGAGGCAGTACGAAGTCTGCCGGGACACTAGTGTAACAATATAAAATATAAATTGGTGGTTAATAATTCAAGAATATGTGATATAAGTTGGAGTTTGCTGTGTTCAGCTTAATAAAGAATGTAACAATATAAGAGATAAATTGACGATTATGTTTCGTTAAGTGTTATAGATGTGTGGAATGTTTATATTGTTTAGTTAGTCATGACACGTAGGATTATGATAACAGAGACTTAGTGTTTAATTTATTTAAAGGTAGTGTAGTAATATGCGTGGGGAAAAAGAAGATTTAAATATGGGTACTGCCATAGTTGTTGCCTCTCAGGGGCACGTCTAGTAGATGGCATCTCTTTACTCGATAGGTGGCGGTGCTGTTGTCCAAAAGGTTTATGGCCATAGGGTTAGCATGATTTTCCAGTTTATCCAGATGAGCTTTAGATAGCCTTGAAACCTCATCCAGGACCCATGGAACCCCAAGTTCTTTACGGATTTCTTTATTAGAGTGCCGGAAATGGGCGTTAGAAATTGTTCTGAGTGCCTTATTTTGGAATTTTTGTATGATCTCATAATTATATCGGCTAGCTGTACCTCAAATCGCGGCACCGTACGCCCAAATAGGTTTTATAATGGTTTTGTAAACCAGCTGTTTGTAGTGGGGCGAAGATTTCCAAATAGGTAGAGCCCAAATCTTACTACCGGTAGAGGTGTGGATGATGGGGATAATTAATACGCGCGTTAACTCGATTTGAAAACACAGGCCCGATTTATTTGTAAAAAGTACCGGACCGGTTCACAAGGTTTAGATAAGGCGTTAACGATTCAAAATAGCTTGTTGAAAATTACGAGGCCAAGAAAATCTCGGATGCGATGGTAGTTGCCGGGGATGAAAACTCAACTAACTAAGATGGAGTTTCTCATAGAACTTGCTGGTCATCGGAGTGTGACCGTTCCCTCTTACTGGATTTTTCCCCCCCGGATAACTCCTGCTGGTCACCTTTTCTGGCGTGAACATACCGCCCCCCTTGCAGCAAGTTGCAATAGCCCGGGTGGACTGGTAAGGATGGGAAGCGGCTGCGTTCTGGAGCGCCTAGATGCCACAGGAGCCGGACAGGATCCATTCGAATATGGTGCTTTGAGCTGCGGGAGTGCCGCTATGACCCGGAACACAACCGGGCTGGATGACCTCAGGATAGAGGTCAGCTCCAAGCACGACGAATATGGACGCTGGACGATGAAAATTGGGGTCCGCCTACACCAGTGTGGAAAAATTTTTGCGGACGGCGTCAGAGACCTGCCGGATGGGAGTAGTTGACCGAAGGCCGGGCTCGACCTGGAGGACCACCTCCCTCTTGAATTCCGGGTCGGTCCGGGATCGGATAGTGGCCTGACAGGCCTTGTCTCTGCCCACATGCGTGACCGCCAACCCAAGGGCTGCGGCGCAAACTGCGCTGATGCGGCTTGTCGGTGTACAGCCGTCCAAAAGGACCCGCGTCTCAAACTCCATCCGGCCGTTGCCGATTTTGACTACAGCGGTCGGCATCACCGTCGTCACTTTTAGCTGGAGCAACGAGTACAGCTTGAGAGCTCGAGATGGGTCGCCGTCTGACCGGGATCGCCTGGGGTTGGATGCGCTGCCGTTTGAGTCGGCCTTAACAGGTTTGGACACGCTCCGTGCTCGCGTGGGTGAGGACGACGCCCTCCGAGCGTTATCTGGTTGTGCCTGTTGAGGTGCCCGTTTCCGTTTTGAGTACTCCGTGGAGTGCAGCAAGGTGTGATGCGCTTCTCCACAGCGCCGACTTCCGCCAATCATTCGACACGACCCGGACGAGTGTTCGTGCGCTAGGCAGTTGGGGCAATATTTGTTGATTAGTACTGCCCTGAGCCGCTTCTCTCCGCGCAGGCTTAAGAACCGCTTGCACTGTCGGAGTGACTCCGTGGCAGACTCGGCAACGGTAGGCACTTGTCCCGCGACCTTGGCGGGCCTCGGAGCGGTCGGAACGAGGACCTCTGGGAGCCATGACGTGCTATGAGAAAAACAAACTGGATTCTAGGAGAAGAAAGAACATAAAACGAGGACTAAGCATGGCAGAAAACAATTAAAGTGGCACACGAAGCGAACGATCATATTAGGAAGAGAAAAAGGACAGTAAAACGACAAAAAAGACGCCACCGCTTCGCTACTGGGAGGAAGCGGGGTCGGAGTCGCTGACAAGCAGGATGAGCTTTGCGACCGGCCTTTTGATGGAACCGCGTGTAGTGCGAACATCGACGACTCGTACTAAGCCGTCAGCGCTAGAATGGACGAGTTCTACTCGCCCCAACCGCCACTCTGTGGGCGGTAAGTTGTCCTTATAAATGATTACGAGGTCGCCAACTTGGAGATTTCGGCTGGGGAGCTTCCATTTGTTTCGCTTATGTAGCTCCTTGAGGTACTCGTCCTTCCACCGCTGACAGAAATGGTGGTGAAGAGCCTTCAGCCGCTGCCAGCGATTAATCAAGGACATGGGCTCCTCCTCTGTGTAGCGCACATTGGCTGTGGATTTGTAAAACAGAGTCTTAAAACTCTTCACCCCCGCTTCCCAGAGGCCACCTATGTGGGGAGCGCTGGGTGGAATGAAATTCCAGGACACGATCTGCTGATCATGGGAGTTTAGTTGCTTCCAGAAAATCCTTCTCCAAGGCCTTTGACGCACCAACGAATGTTTTGCCATTATCGGAATGCATACGCTGCGGGCATCGCCTTCGCGAGACGAAGCGGGAAAAGGCCGCCAGAAATTTTTCTGTCGTCAGATCGGACGTAGCTTCAAGGTGGATGGCCTTGGTACTGAAGCACACGAAGACGCACACGTATCCTTTTGTAATTAGGCATGCCCTTCCTGTATAATTTTTGATCTCAAAGGGACCGGCGAAATCAAGACCCGTATACGTGAAGGGTCTGGAGAAAGTTATCCGCCCTCGGAGCAGATCACCCATCAGTTGCATTTGCTCACGGCGCTTGTGCAGGATGCAGGCCTTACATCCACGGATGAGGGCCTTGACAGCATTTTTAATCTTCGGAATCCAGAACTTAGCCCGCAGGAATCGGATCATTAGTTGGTCGCCTCCATGCAACGTAATACGGTGCGTGAATCGGATGATGAACTGAGTAAGATGAGCACCGTACGGGAGTAGAATTGGGTGACGTTCATCGTAACTTAGAGATTCGGAGGCTCGTAATCGACCGCTGGCACGCAGGACGCCGTGCTGGTTGAGAAACGGATGCAAGCTTGCAAGCGAGCTCGATGAGGGAACTGGTTGAACTTTTGACAGGCATCGGATTTCTGTCGGATACTCACGTTGTTGAGTAGCTAGAACTAAGGCCTTTTCGGCCTCGAATAACTCCTGTTGGGTGAGAGTGAGTGTTGGGGGGAGATACTTCCTCCTGCTGAGGAACCTCCGGACATAGGCGATCACCCTTAGAGCTCGACCGAAATCGGAAAAACGTTCTATGATCTCGGTCGTATTGGACGTAGTGACGACGTGGCAGTGGGTTCGTTGCTCCACTTCTGTTTCGGGGACCGTGCAAAGAGATGCAGGCCAGTACTCACGGGGTAGTCGGAGACACTCCGGACCGTGCCACCACAATTGGCTTACCGACAAGTCTGCTGCTGTCACACCTCGGCTGGCTAGGTCACCTGGATTGTCCTCGGACCGCACATGAGCCCAGTCACCCACCATAGTTTTGCTGGAGATGGATGACGCGCGATTCGCAACAAAGGTCGACCAATTGCACAGTGGTTTGTTGAGCCAGGCCAGAACGATGGTGGAATCAGTCCAGAAGAAGGATTGGGCGTTACGAATCGGCAGGTCAGGAATTACCGCTGTATACAAGTCAGCTAGGAGCACAGCGCCGCACAATTCTAGCCGGGGCAGAGAGACAGTCTTTACTGGAGCTACCCGAGTATTCGCAGTAAGGAGGTGGACGCTCACGTGGTCATGATGCGTCACGCGGACGTAGAGCGCGGCACCGTAGGCTCACTGAGACGCGTCGCACAAACCATGGAGTTGCTAGTCGAAGTCAGGTCTGGTTTCCACCCACCTCAGAATGCGAATTTGACCGAGGCCTGGGTAATCCTGCAGGAAATAGTGCCATTCTTGTAAGAGGGATGGCGGTAGAGCGTCATCCCAGCCAAGCTCGGTCAGCCAAAGCTGCTGCATGAATATTTTTGCCCGGACTACGAAGGGGGCCAACCATCCTGCTGGATCGAACAACTTGGCGATGTGGGATAGGACCTCACTCTTGGTGACGGACGCTTGCAACGGTGGGTCAGCAGTCACGAAGGAAAAATGATCCTGCGTAGCCTTCCAGCGGACGCCCACCGTCTTGGCGGTGACTGCATCCTCTAGCTCAAGGAAGTCGGTATTAAGTAAATGCTCTCGTGGGATGGTTGCCAACACATCTTTTTCGTTCGATGTCCATTTCCGGAGAGGGAAACCAGCGGAGGTCAGGGCGCCTTGGAGTTCTTGAATCGCCTCACGCGACTCCTTCTTAGTGTGGGGCCCTGCAAGAACATCATCCACGTACATGTAGCTACGAAGAATTTCGCTCGCTCTGGGGTACCTATGTTCCACATCCTGAGCCAACTGGAGTAGGACTCGAATGGCCAAAAACGGAGCACAGTTGACCCCAAATGTGACGGTTTGGAGTTCGTAATCTTGGAGCTGGCCGTCTTGATCTCGATAGAGGATGCGCTGGAAAGGAGTGTGTTCTGCGGAAACAAAGATTTGCCGATACATTTGGGTGATGTCGGCATTAAAGACGTAACGGAAAAACCGCCATTTAAGGATCTGTACGGTAAGGTCTGCTTACAGAGTGGGACGTCGTTCAAACTGACACCTCTGGTGGATGGACTAGACGCATTGAAGACGACGCGGATTTTGGTCGTGGTGCTGTCGGGCTTGAACACCGCGTGATGAGGCAGGTAGAAATTCTTGGAGTCGGTAGAAGGGGGCACGCGGATCATATGCCCAAATGTTACATATTCCTGAAGCACTTCTCCATATCGGGCTTTCAGCTCAGGATTCTTTCCCAACCGCGCTTCATTCCTGAGGAACTGAGCCATGGCGATCGATCTTGAATGCCCCAGGTCGATGTTCTCAGGATCCTTGAACGGTAGAGATACCTCATATTTGCCATCTGCTCTTCTCTTAGTGGTTTCCCGAAAATGCAGCTCGCACTTTTTATCCGCTTCCTTTTCCAGTTTTGCTGGAAGATCTTCCACCTCCCAAAACTTGGTGAGGAGTTTATCCAAGTTGGCGTTGGTGGGTGTTAGAGCTGGGAATCCATCGATAGTCTCCCCCCTCGATGGTTTTTTCAGCGATGGAAAAAAAAGTCGATAGTATCGATGGATTAGTCTTTTTCCATTGATGGATGGAACCATCGATATTATCGATACTATCGCAAATTTAAAAGGTTATTCAAATTATTATTCAATTAAAATACGAAATGGTTATTTATGTTTTTAAATTTATTTAATTAACATTTGAAACAAAAAAACAAAAACTTCAACTTCAAACAAAAACTTCATTTTCAAAGAAAAACAAACTTCATTAAGATCTTCAGTCCGGCCGCTTTCGCGCCGGCTCATTTCCATAAGATTCCTCAGGCGGCACCATTGGTGAAGGCACTTGGTCATCCCGATGGTTTTCTAATGTTTAAACATAGTAATATGTTAATAATATAAATCAAAATTCACCTGGATACTAAACTGTCAGGGTAATATACTTACGGGAGGTGTGCAAAAACTTGTCCATTTATGCTGCCAAGATCAAAACGCAGCTCCTGCAAATCCTTTCAAAAAAACCACCTGCTCCGGCGACCACAACCAGCACACTTTACGAAACACGTGACCACGCAGAAATCAAGTTCGATACATCGCCATCGAAAAATTTCCATCGATCTATCGCACTTTTTAATTTCCATCGATACTATCGATGGAGCCATCGATGGATTTCCCAGCTCTAGTGGGTGTGAAGGAAACCTGGGCAGTGAAGACATTTGTCGCAGGAGTGACGGAGTCCATGGGGCCGCAGAGAACCCAGCCAAATATGGTTTCAAGACCGACGAGGGAGCCGCAAATATCCTTTTTGATTCGCTCGCCCAGAATGTACGGGAAAAGGTCAACGCCGATCAATAGATCAATTGACGAACTCTGATGGAACTGCGGGTCTTCCAACGGCAGGTCAGGAATATTTCCATCCACCTTCTGTGGAAACGGACAGGAGGGTAGGGCTCCAGCTAAATTTGGGAGGACGAACGCGGACGTTTCCACTTGTTTAGAGGGATCGCTACGAGAAGCGATCTTTAGCTGGCATAATTTCTGGACGCTGGCGGCCACACATGCCACATGCCACTGATTTGAGCATCAATGACTCGGTATGGTGGTCGAACCAAGTTGAACATCCTCTCGGATAGGAATGTCCCTTCGGATCCGGTGTCTATCAGGGCTCGAGCGTGGAATTCAGCGCCTGAATGACGTAGCACCACCATGGCAGTCCCCAGCAAGCCCTTACGGGGTGAGGATACCAGAAAATTTTGCAGACTGTGGCTTGAAGTTGGCCGTTCAATGGATTCGACCGGGGGGGAAGTGGTTGTTGGCTGCCCACTGGGGGGCGCCACTGTTGAGGCGTTGACGCGATGGAGTAGAGTGTGGTGCCGCTCCTTGCATATATGGCAATTGTGAGCACTCGGACACTCTCGCAGCTGATGACCCCGTGCAAAACAATTGAGGCATAACTTTTGCTGCTTGATTGCCACCATTCGGCTTGGGACAGACATATCTGTGAACTTCGGACATAATCGGATTGGATGGTTCTCTCTGCCGCACACTTTACAGGAGACTGGTTGACAGCGACCTGGGTGTTCAACGCCCGGAATTTCGTTGGAGGCACCGATTTGCGGACGGCTGCAGGGATGACTTGCAATGCAGGAGTGGACTTTCGACCTTCCAACGTTTCTAGGACGCGATAGCGATCCACAATTAAGTTGTTGAGGTCGAACCAGGATGAGAGGTCTGTCTTGTTCGGGATGGATTGTTCCCATAGTGCGATGGTGGCATTTGGCAGTTTGGACGTGCAAAGTGCCACCAACAAGACGTCCTAGTTCTCCGTGCCAACGCCGGAACGCGTCAGTGTTGTTAAACAGAGACGCTTGGCGCGGACTCAAGGTTCGAGAAAGCGGAAGAACTCCGTTTGACGGTGTCGAACGTACGAGGTACCTTTGGATTAGGTGGCGGCGTGGATGGCGAAGGGGAGCGATGAGGCACTGCGAGGCGATCGGAATTGTTACTGCTTTTAGCAGGATCGGTGGGCATAGTCGGATGGGGCTAAAAAATAAGCCACGAAGAATATCGTGTTGATCAACGAATCTTTGATAGTGGACCGTATGGGGACCGAACGGATGTGTCGGCAATCGAAGGGTGGAATATATATATATATATATATATATATTTTGTTTTTTAATAAATAAAAAATATGAAATATGAGACAAAAACAAAAATTGAAAATAAATAATTTTTGAAAAAAAATGCGATTTAAAAAACATTAAACGTTATTTCGACGGCAGCCTTTTTGGATTGCTTGCTTTAATTTATTTAGATGATTTGCTGCACGCTAGTCGAAATGGCGCTAAGCTTTGGCCGTGGCTGGTATGCCCTGTTATTAAAATTACACGGTATTTTATATTTTGGAAAATTTTCGAAAATTAGGAAAGGTGCCTTCTCCTACAATTTATTTCGAAATTTTGTCGTGTCTGAAACGCCCTTGGATTCGAATTACACGGTATTTTGTTATTCTGAAAAATTTCGAAAATTAGGAAAAAAAATTTCGTTTTGCAAGTCGCAGCGGGACAGGGCACAATTTATTTTGGAATTTTTGTCAAAAGAAAAAAAATAATAAATCAAAGTTTCTATGACGGAGATTATTTGTCGCGCTTGTACACACTGGAGCCAAAATTAATATTTGGCGCGGAAAAATTTTCGTGGATTTTTTATATATTTATTTTTTTTTTTTTCAATTTGTGGACTCTTTTCACCTAAAAAATTTCATACATATTTTATCTATCGTGTGAGGAACAACTATCGTGACGGCGATCGAAGTCGTGATCGTGCTCGTCACGGGCCAGCTCTAATAGAAACAATCAGCTGGGCCGGCAATAAGACAATAGTTGTAGTGCGAAGTTTTATCACTTTTATTAATTTTTTTACGCGTTTAACAAGTGAAGTGCAATAAGGAAATCGGAAAATCAGTGCGCGGAAAATCAAGAAAATCAGTGCCGAAAAGTTTTAATTACACTGGTGTATGCAAATGCCGCCACACAAATGTATGTATGTGTATTCAGATATATGTATGTATGTTAGCGTGGGCGCATATGCATATATATGTATGTGATGAAAATGATCACATGCACAATGGAATATCCATACAATGTCGAATGAAAAGTCGCTATGGGAAGAGCGGGAAACTTTTCACTGCAGGTATGTATGTATGTATGTATATGTACATGTATTGGAAAGAATGGTAATAAAAAACGTTTCTACTTATCAGAATTCTCCACCGATGCGATGAAGGGCCAATGTTTGTGGTGGGGCGAAGATTTCCGAATAGGTAGAGCCCAAATCTTACTACCAGTAGAGGTGTGGATGATGGGGATAATTAATACGCGCGTTAACTCGATTTGAAAACACAGGCCCGATTTATTTGTAAAAAGTACCGGACCGGTTCACAAGGTTTAGATAAGGCGTTAACGATTCAAAATAGCTTGTTGAAAATTACGAGGCCAAGAAAATCTCGGATGCGATGGTAGTTGCCGGGGATGAAAACTCAACTAACTAAGATGGAGTTTCTCATAGAACTTGCTGGTCATCGGAGTGTGACCGTTCTCTCTTACTGGATTTTTCCCCCCCGGATAACTCCTGCTGGTCACCCTTTCTGGCGTGAACACCAGCAGTTTGACTCTCAGTGGGAGTGTAGATCTTTTGCCGAGAATCCATAGATGTCCTCTTAGCCTTTTATTGAGCTGTTTTTATACCCTGTACCCAAAGGGTAAAAGGGTATATTAAAGTCGCTAAAATGTATGTAACAGGCAGAAATATACATTTCTGACCCCATAAAGTATATATATTCTTGATCAGCATCACTAGCCGAGTCGATTGAGCCATGTCCGTCTGTCCGTCCGTCTGTCCGTCCGTATGAACACCTAGATCTCGGAGACTATAAGAGGTAGAGCCACCAAATTTGGTGCGAACATGCATCTAATGCATACACAGGTCAAGTTTGTTTCAAATTTTTGCCACGCCCACTTCCGCCCCCGCAAATCGCGAAAACGTATTACTAGAGCTGTATTAAAGATATCGTAATCTTACTTGGCACACCTAATTATATACCCAAACTGGACTAGCTCACCAAATTTAGTCAAAATCGGACAATAAATATCGGAGATATACCTATATGACTTTTGCACTGAATTGCCAAGGCGACATTGGCTGCCAAGAGTGAGCGAGACAGTATGCGTTCGCTGTTGCTGCATGTTATAGAGAATTTTGCATGAAATTTATGGCGATTTCGAGGATATTCTATTTCATTTAATATAACTAATTGGTACAGGGTATACTCAATGTCGGCAGGGACGACTTGCTTGCTTCATTATACCCTGCACCGATAGGGTAAAAGGGTATATTAAAGTCGCTAAAATGTATGTAACAGGCAGAAGGAAGCGTTTCCGACCCCATAAAGTATATATATTCTTGATCAGCATCAACAGCCGAGTCGATTGAGACATGTCCGTCTGTCCGTATGAACACCTAGATCTCGGAGACTATAAGAGCTAGAGCCACCAAATTTGGTGTGAACATCCGTCTTATGCCTAGGCAGTACAAGTTTGTTTCAAATTTTAGCCACGCCCACTTCCGCCCCCGCAAATCAAAAAAGAAAATGAATTTACTAGAGCTGAATTAAAGATATCGAATTCTTATTTGGTGGACATAATTATATAGTCAAACTGTACTAACCAAATTTCGTTCAAATCGGACAATAAACATCGGAGATATAGCCATTTGCATTTTGTACTGAATTGCCAAGGCGGCATTGGCTGATATGAAAGAGCGATATAGCATGCGTTCGCTGCTGCTGCATGTTAAAGGGAACTTCGTTTTTAATTGATTGCGATTTCAAGAGTATTTGAACTTTTGTTTAGTGCCTACGCAAACTAAGATAGTTTAGAATTTTTGCCACGCCCACATCCGCCCCCGCAATTTAGAAAAAACCAATTACTAGAGCAGTTTTTGGGGAATCACATTCTTATTTGGCACATCTAATAATGTGGCCAAAATGCAACATCTGACCATATTTAGTCGAAATCGGACAATAAATATAGGAGATATACGAATGCGCGTTTTGTACTGAACCAACAAGTGCGAGATTAGCTGTGCCAGGTGTGAGCGAGATAGCATGCATTCGATGAAAATTTTAAATTAAATCAAAAGGAGATCTCGGGGGTATTCGACTTTATTTAATATAACTAGTTGGTACAGGGTATACTCAATGTCGGCAGGGACGATTTGCTTGCTTCATTTCTTTCTAATCAGGTGCTCATGCCAGTTGAGCCTTCTGTCAGTATCTCCGCTTGGTACAATGGAGCCGTCAAGCTGAAGTGATGGGCAGTTTGCTTTTCTAAGGGCAAAAGTGGCCTATGTGGACTTTTCTGTGTTAACCAATATGTTCCAGCGCTTAAGCCACGTATTGATCATGTTCAACTGCAGTTGCAGGCCATCCATGGTTGCCTGTGATGAGGTGTCACTAGCTAGGAATACTGTGTCATCAGCATAAGTCGCTCTAAGGACTCCTGGATTTAATGAGATGGGCATGTCTGCTGTGTATAATGTGTATAGTACAGGGCCCAGTACGCTTCCCCTGGGGGACACCAGCCCTATTATCCATTATATTAGATTATTCATCACCGCATTTGACGTAAAAGCTTCTTCTCAGTAAGTAAGATTTTAAGAGTACATATGTAGTAGGGAGCTGGGATAATACGTTTTAGCTTGTAGAGTAGCCCGGTGTGCCAGACACTGTCAAATGCCTGCTTGATGTCCAAAAATATTGCAGAGCAGTATTTTTTCTCCTCAAATGTTTCTCCGATTCTTGCAACTATTCGGTGGCATTGTTCTGGGGTGCCATGATTTTCCCTGAAGCCAAACTGGTGATCTGGGATCAAACCGGCCTCCTCCAAAATTGGACGGACTCTGCGCAAAAATAGTTCTTCAACTATTTTGGAGAGAACCGCCAATAAACTAATGGGTCTATATGAGGCGGGGTTGGCAACAGGTTTCCCAGGTTTTTGTATCAGAATTATTTCGGCACATTTCCACTGGCAGGGGAAATGTCCTAGTTGGAAACATTTATTCGTTATTTTAAGGAGAAACTTAATTTCGTTGGGTGGCAGGGCTTTGATTGATTGGACCTATATACCATTGGTCTATACCATCGTATCCGGGGGATTTTGTTGTTTTAAGTTTCCCGATCTCATAGACTAATTCATCAGTTTTCACCGTGGGGATGGGAAAGTCCAACTGGTAGGGGTGCATCCAGGAATTTCGCTGTTTTTTCTTCCTCCCGTGGAAGGCACCTAGAGAATGGTGAGAAAGTCTCGTAGAGATGTTCGGCGAAGGTGGCCGCTCTTTTCGCTGTCAGATCGACATCAGGCCCAGTTGTTGCTTTTGATAGGTTCCTTCCTCTTTACAGGTCTTTTAATACCCTTAGTCAACCGCCATAGGTTGTATTGGGGGTCGCCAGGCTCTACGTTCTCCAGATAAGATTCCAGGGATTACCTTCTGAGCTTATTTAATAAGTCCTTGAGTGTTTTGGCAGCTTTTTTTGAACAATGTTTTATCTGTTATACTTCTTGTATTGTGCCATGTGCGACGGAGACGTTTCTTCTTAGCAAGCAAAGCAGCCACCTCGGACGACCATAGATGAATTTCCCCCTGTTAGGGACGCTGTTATTACTGGAATTCCTAGTGGTAGGTGTGGCATAAGCAGCAGCATGGAGTATTTGCACATTGAGATGTTCAACAGCATTATTCCCATCTTCTTCAGTAGAAATCTCAGCCATCGGGTCCAAGTGGTTTTCAAGCCTGTATTGGTAGCGCAAAATGTTTGTGCTCTTTGAACAGTCTACTCCTTCGGGATTTAGTGCTGGCTGGTATATTGAGTAGAAACCTAACAGCGCAGTGGTCAGAACACAAATCCAGCACATTGCTGGCTTGCGATTTTATGGCTTGAATTGGCATTAAAGTCTCCTCCAGCTAAGAAGCGAGTACCGAGACTGTTGAATAAGCTAAAGAACATAGCATCTCCAACTAGATGCCTAGGTAGGCAGTAGACAGCTGCGATTGTTGTGTCACTGGTCGGACTAATGACTCTGATCTTGGAGCACTAGGCCCATGACTCTTAAGATGCGGGAAGTTCGATGTACTTGATTCCAGACTTGATGATGATAGCTGCTCCGCCTCGAGCAGTACCGTTACGGTGGTTGACAGAGATGACATCATAGCCGCTGATAGTGAAAATGATTGAGTAGTGAAATGTGTTTCTATTACAAGAAGGATATCAATATGTTATGCTATGTTATGTATATGCTCTTACACAGACCGTTCGCATTCCAAAGAACAATATGTAGATTTAATTCGCATCTTTGGGCCATGATTGACGTTAGAGATTTTGTCATAGCAGCGAATTGTTTCATAATTTTCTCCATCAAAGCCTACAAGTCGGTCCAAC
Source organism: Drosophila saltans (assembly GCA_018903575.1). Taxonomy (NCBI): domain Eukaryota; kingdom Metazoa; phylum Arthropoda; class Insecta; order Diptera; family Drosophilidae; genus Drosophila; species Drosophila saltans. The sequence continues at coordinate 2,038 of JAEIGH010000388.1, read as the reverse complement.
CTAGAGCTCATTTGTGGCGTGTGTGGGGAAGCGCTTCCACTGCTGCAGAGGTAACTGATTATCTTTAATAATATTGGCGAAAGTGGTGCCTGGCTTGGTTGTAGAAATAGACCGATATACGGGTGGTGTACTATGTGGGAGTGACCTTGGTTTGGGCAGGTAAGTCTCTTTTGCCTTCAGGTAAACTTCTTGCAGCCCTTGTAGGAGGCGGCAAGATTGCCCTTGAATTGGGCACAGCAGTGGATCGCTCTTGGTTTGAGGCATTCTGTGGAGTTATGATCACCACCACACTTGACACAGATAAGCCGACAATTCTTTTGCGAATGACCAAAATCTTGACATCTAAAGCACTGAATCAGATCCGTGGTTTTTCGAGGTGGCTTAATATTGACTACGCAGTTACAAAGACGCTTGATGCAAAAAACATCCTTGTTATTACTAGCCGGTTACAAGTTGACGAAAACATTACTAATGGTTTTTTGGTCCTTACGACTGATGGCGTTTTTAATGTCAAGTCCCCTGACATTGCTATTGTGCCAGGGCTTTTTTAATGTCCAGGGAGTAAGAGTGCTGTGGTGTAGACCATTGACCACGATTTTGTATGCACGCTCGTCTTTGGGTTGGAACGTCTGATATAGAATATCATTTTCGTTAAGATAGCTTTCTTTTCAACGTCGAAAAGCTCTCCTTTGTCCTGCAGATTTATTGATTAAAATTGTCTCCATTTATATCAGATGCAAATGTCAAATCGGCTTTTAATGACTACAACATTAGGGATGAATATAGAGGTGGCTTTTTATTTTACGCTCTTTAACAGTGGGTGAAACTACTTCAGCAGTCATTGGAGAATCATCTTCACTGTCGCTGTCATCAGATAGAATGGCAAACCTGTGTTAGATTTCAATGTTCTTTATTGCCGACGAAGAGGTAGGCAATTGGGTTTTTTTCGTTTAAGTTCCCCTTGGCACGGAACTGGAGTCTTCGTCAGAATTTCGATCGCCCTGTTGCCTTGGAAGACAGTTTTTAAGCCTTAGCCAGCTTGGCTGTAGGAATTCTCTATTACTTTATGTTTCTGTTGGCTTCAGTTGCCACTTTGGCTTAGTTTTCTCGGGTAACACCATATTACTGCCTGTGCTGCCGGCTCTGCCCAAGAGTATGTGACGCTTTTTGCCCCTTTTTGCAGCCCACAAGTATGCAACACTTTTTTTCGAGTTTATTCACACCCTGAAAGAGTGCTACTGTTTTAATGCTTTTCTCTCCTGATTGCCTGGCCAATCGGAACTGACTAACTGTTTCTGTTGCCCAAAACACCAGATAATCCAGCTCTTTGGAACTTCTTTATTGCTGGCTTTATTTTGTTTCTCACTTTTATATTTCTTTACAGTTACTACACAACAGTTACGCAAATTTTATTCTCCGCAAACACGTCCGACACGTTAGGCAGATTGATCTCGACTGGTATATTAAATGAAGTAAAATTAAATAGCTCATATTCATATGTCGTTGATATGTCGAGTGTTGGTGTATTAAATGAAGTAAATGTATATCATATTCATATGATTTAATACATTTAATATCGGCAATGTCTATTTATTTATATAAAAGTATGAAGTCTTAAGGTATTTTTAAAAATACATATGAAAAATGTTACGTGAGTCGTGGGTACCCTCAGTCATAAAATGGTCGATTTATAGTAAACGTGGCGCAAAACCTACTCATAATGGACAGTTGATGTTCATTACTTGTTATAGTAAATTACATATTATAACAATTACCCCATATATGATTGGTAGTGTCGCAATTATAACTTGGCGGCGGCATTACTTATCTATTTTAGATAATGAAGGAACTTGCCAAGCCTATGTATTTAATTTTATATATTACATATTAATTCGTTCCGGATTTTGTCGTTAACGCTATTGCAACTTATTATTTCTGTTTTCAGCATACATACTTTGTTATGTAAAAATAAAAAAAAAAAAATAAACAAAATAGAAAAGGAAAACTCATTAAAGTTCATTGATGACTTTTACTTAAT
>JAEIGH010000395.1:0-55579 GCA_018903575.1 Drosophila saltans | reverse complement strand
TAAACTTACTCGCATTTTTGTAAAATATATTTTACTTGAGTGGTTGCTCCAACGATGGAAGGCCTTCCAACGATGATTTGGTGACAGCTAGATGGAAATTATTTTTTTTTCTGTTTCTTTTATATCTATATATGTATTAATATTTTTTTTTTGTTGATTTCACTCACTAAGGCATGCTTACAAAAAAAACGATTATAAGCAAAACACTTGGATAAACCAATACCTAATGATTAAACAAATCCCATAACGGTTGTTCTGATTACTTAAGTATTGATTCCATGTGTTGCTATATTTTTTTTCTTTTCTTTTGGGTTTGTTCTTTATGAATACCGCGGCACAAGTCTTGTTCTAATCCACTCTGCTTAAAAGGCTTATGGTTTCTTTTACTTTTACGAATCGAGAATTAAGAACAATTAAATTTTTTTTCTTGTAAGACTTTACGCCAATTCGTTTGACTTTGAGCAAAGTTATATTCTTAAATCGGGGCCTCTAATTTGCTATGAGGGTTTACACTATACACATAAAAAAACTATCACCACCGATCGTTGGAGACATCCGACATCGGCGAACGAATTAATGACACTGATCTGGTCTCGGTTGATGGTGGTTATGGTGGCACTGTTGTTTGTTTTTTTTTTTTTTTCTTTCCTATCTCTTGTAATTTTCCAAGTTCTGAGATACTCCAATTCACAAAAATGCAGGGGTACTCCAGCAGCCAGGTGCTCTTCTGCAAAGGCGAGCCTCGAATGGGCAAAATGCTGGAGCCGTAGCTACCTGTTTAAATGGCATCAATTTGAGTTTATTAGGAAGATCAGTGGCTTCCAGTTTTTTTTCTTTTAGTAAAACATACCTGTGGGTGTTAATGCCCAAACATATGCAATTTTTTTGGACACTTTTTTCCCGGAGGCCAGGGACCACGTTTTTTTTTTTTTTCAAGCCTTCGGATGGCTTAAATTTTCCACCGATTCCACTTCAATTGGATAAAAATGTGTGGCGGTCCACTTTGTGGATTTGTGTGTGGCCTTTTTGTTTTCTTGTATAAGTTGCCGAAATATAAAAACCACAAGCAAAAAAATAATTTTAAGCACACATCTGTACTTTTTCCACTTTTTGGGTATAGGAATGAAATAGAAAAGACTGCACGAGGTAAAACATGCCCTTTTATACCCTCGGCTTAATCAAAAGCTCTAATTTTCTTCCCTGAAGTTGGCTGTGATCAGTGTCACTGGTCAGAGGCCATAGTTAAAGCTGTGTTGCGCCCTCTATTCATCAATTGATAACCAAACTTTCAAGCAGTGCTAGGGACTTTAAATCGCATGCGAGAATTTTTCTCTTACGCGCCGAACTAACGATTTAAAAGGCCAGCCTGCCCAAAAATTTTAAATTCTTTTAATAGAATCCCGACCATTACAATTTCGAACTCGATATGAATTCCGAAATCGAAATGGAATTCGAATTCAATATGGATTTCGAATTCGAAATGGATTTCGAATTCAATATTGATTTTGAAATCGATATGGAATTTGAAATCGAAATGGAATTCGAAATCGAAATGGAATTTGAAATTAAAATGGAATTCGAAATTAAAAAGGAATTGGAATTTGATATGGATTTCTAACTCGATATGGATTTCGAATTCGATATGGATTACGAATTCGATATGGATTTCGAAATCGATATGGAATTTGAAATCGAAATGGAATTCGAAATCGAAATGGAATTTGAAATTAAAATGGAATTCGAAATTAAAAAGGAATTGGAATTCGATATGGATTTCTAACTCGATATGGATTACGAATTCGATATGGATTTCGAAATCGATATGGAATTTAAATTCGAAATGGAATTCGAATTCGATATGGATTTCGAATTCGATCTGAATTTCGAATTCGATATGAATTTCGAATTCGATATGGATTTCGAATTCGATATGGATTACGAATTCGATATGGATTTCGAAATCGATATGGAATTTGAAATCGAAATGGAATTCGAAATCGAAATGGAATTTGAAATTAAAATGGAATTCGAAATTAAAAAGGAATTGGAATTCGATATGGATTTCTAACTCGATATGGATTACGAATTCGATATGGATTTCGAAATCGATATGGAATTTAAATTCGAAATGGAATTCGAATTCGATATGGATTTCGAATTCGATATGGATTTCGAATTCGATATGGATTTCGAAATCGATATGGAATTTCGAAATTCGATATGGAATTCGAAATTCGAAATGAATTTCGAATTCGAAATGGATTTCGAAATTCGATATGGATTTCGAATTCGATATGGAATTTCGAAATCGATATGGATTTCGAAATTCGAAATGGAATTCGAATTCGAAATGGATTTCGAAATCGATATGGATTTTGAAATCGATATGGATTTCGAAATCGAAATGGATTTCGAAATTCGATAATGGATTTCGAATTCGATTAAAAGGAATTTCGAATTCGATATGGATTTCGAATTCGATATGGATTTCGAATTCGATATGGATTACGAATTCGATATGGATTTCGAAATCGATATGCAATTTGAAATCGAAATGGAATTCGAAATCGAAATGGAATTTGAAATTAAAATGGAATTCGAAATTAAAATGGATTTCGAATTCGATATGAATTTCGAATTCGATATGGAATTTAAATTCGAAATGGAATTCGAATTCGATATGGAATTTAAAAATCGAAATGGAAATGGATTTCGAAATCGAAATGGAATTTGAAATCAAGAATTCGAAATAATGGAATTGAATTCGATATGGAATTCGATATGGATTTCGAATTCGATATGGATTTCGAAATCGATATGGAATTTAAATTCGAAATGGAATTCGAATTCGATATGGATTTCGAATTCGATATGGATTTCGAATTCGATATGGATTTCGAAATCGATATGGAATTTCGAATTCGATATGGATTTCGAATTCGAAATGGATTTCGAATTCAATATTGATTTTGAAATCGATATGGATTTCGAATTCGATATGGATTTCGGATTCGAATTGGATTTCGAAATCGAAATGGATTTCGAAATCGATATGGATTTCGAATTCAATATGGATTTCGAATTCGATATGGATTTCGAAATTCGATATGGATTTCGAATTCGATAAAATCGATATGGAATTTCGAAAATTTTCGAAATCGATATGGAATTTGAAATCGAAATGGAATTCGAAATTCGAAATGGAATTTGAAATTCGATATGGATTTCGAATTCGATATGGATTTTGAATTCGATATGGATTTCGAATTCGATATGGATTACGAATTCGATATGGATTTCGAAATCGATATGGAATTTAAATTCGAAATGGAATTCGAATTCGATATGGATTTCGAATTCGATATGGATTTCGAACTCGATGTGAATTCCGAAATCGAAATGGAATTCGAATTCAATATGGATTTCGAATTCGAAATGGATTTCGAATTCAATATTGATTTTGAAATCGAAATGGATTTCGAATTCGATATGGATTACGAATTCGATATGGATTTCGAATTCGATATGGAATTTAAATTCGAAATGGAATTCGAATTCGATATGGATTTCTAATTCGATATGGATTACGAATTCGATATGGATTTCGAAATCGATATCGAATTTAAATTCGAAATGGAATTCGAATTCGATATGGATTTCGAATTCAATATTGATTTTGAAATCGATATGGATTTCGAATTCGATATGGATTTCGAACTCGATATGAATTCCGAAATCGAAATGGAATTCGAATTCAATATGGATTTCGAATTCGAAATGGATTTCGAATTCAATATTGATTTTGAAATCGATATGGATTTCGAATTCGATATGGATTTCGAATTCGATATGGATTTCGAATTCGAAATGGATTTCGAATTCGATATGGATTTCGAATTCGATATGAATTTCGAATTCGATATGGAATTTAAATTCGAAATGGAATTCGAATTCGATATGGATTTCTAATTCGATATGGATTTCGAATTCGATATGGATTTCGAACTCGATATGAATTCCGAAATCGAAATGGAATTCGAATTCAATATGGATTTCGAATTCGAAATGGATTTCGAATTCAATATTGATTTTGAAATCGATATGGATTTCGAATTCGATATGGATTTCGAATTCGAAATGGATTTCGAATTCGAAATGGATTTCGAATTCGATATGAATTTCGAATTCGATATGAATTTCGAATTCGATATGGATTTCGAATTCGATATGGATTTCGAATTCGAAATGGATTTTGAATTCGATATGGATTTCGAATTCGATATGGATTTCGAAATCGATATGGAATTTGAAGTCGAATAGGAATTTCGAATTCGAAATGGATTTCGAATTCGATATGGATTTCGAATTCGATATGGATTTCGAATTCGATATGGATTTCGAATTCGATGTGGATTTCGAATTCGATATGAATTTCGAATTCGAAATGGATTTCGAATTCGATATGGATTTCGAATTCGATATGGAATTTAAATTCGAAATGGAATTCGAATTCGATATGGATTTCGAATTCGATATGGATTTCGAATTCGATATGGATTTCGAATTCGATATGGATTTCGAATTCGATATGAATTCCGAAATCGAAATGGAATTCGAATTCAATATGGATTTCGAATTCGAAATGGATTTCGAATTCAATATTGATTTTGAAATCGATATGGATTTCGAATTCGATATGGATTTCGGATTCGAATTGGATTTCGAATTCGAAATGGATTTCGAATTCGATCTGAATTTCGAATTCGATATGAATTTCGAATTCGATATGGATTTCGAATTCGATATGGATTTCGAAATCGATATGGAATTTGAAATCGAAATGGAATTCGAAATCGAAATGGAATTTGAAATTAAAATGGAATTCGAAATTAAAAAGGAATTGGAATTCGATATGGATTTCGAATTCGAAATGGATTTCGAATTCAATATTGATTTTGAAATCGATATGGATTTCGAATTCGATATGGATCGAAATGGATTTCGAAATCGAAATGGATTTCGAAATCGAAATGGATTTCGAAATCGATATGGATTTCGAATTCGATATGAATTTCGAATTCGATATGGATTTCGAATTCGAAATGGATTTTGAATTCGATATGGATTTCGAATTCGATATGGATTTCGAAATCGATATGCAATTTGAATTCGAAATGGATTTCGAATTCGATATGGATTTCGAATTCGATATGGATTTCGAATTCGAATATGGATTTCGAATTCGATATGGATTTCGAATTCGATATGGATTTCGAATTCGATATGGATTTCGAATTCGAAATGGATTTCGAAATTCGATATGGATTTCGAATTCGATATGGATTTCGAATTCGATATGGATTTCGAATTCGATATGGATTTCGAATTCGAAATGGATTTCGAATTCGAAATGGATTTCGAATTCGATATGGATTTCGAATTCGATATGGATTTCGAATTCGATATGGAATTTCGAAATCGATATGGAATTTCGAAATTCGATAATGGATTTCGAATTCGATATGGATTTCGAATTCGATATGGATTTCGAATTCGATATGGATTTCGAATTCGAAATGGATTTCGAATTCGATATGGATTTCGAATTCGATATGGATTTCGAATTCGAAATGGATTTCGAAATCGATATGGATTTCGAATTCGATATGGATTTCGAATTCGATATGGATTTCGAAATCGATATGGATTTCGAAAATCGATATGGATTTCGAATTCGAAATGGATTTCGAATTCGATATGATTTCGAAATCGATATGGATTTCGAATTCGATATGGATTTCGAATATCGATATGGATTTCGAAATCGATATGGATTTCGAAATCGAAATGGATTTTCGAAATCAATAATGGATTTCGAATTCGAAATGGATTTCGAATTCGATATGGATTTAAATCCGATATGGATTTCGAATTCGATATGGATTTCGAAATCGATATGGATTTCGAAATCGATATGGATTTCGAATTCGATATGGATTTCGAATTCGATATGGATTTTGAATTCGATATGGAATTTCGAAATCGATATGGATTTCGAAATTCGATATGGATTTCGAAATCGAAATGGAATTCGAATTCGATATGGATTTCGAATTTGATATGGATTTCGAATTCGATATGGAATTTCGAAATCGAAATGGAATTTCGAAATCGATATGGATTTCGAATTCGATATGAATTTCGAAATCGATATGATTTCGAAATCGAAATGGATTTCGATTTCGATATGGAATTTCGAATTCGAAATGGATTTCGAATTCGATATGGATTTCGAATTCGATATGGATTTCGAATTCGATATGGATTTCGAATTCGATATGGATTTCGAAATCGATATGGATTTCGAAATCGAAATGGAATTCAGAATTCGAAATGGAATTCGAAATCGAAATGGATTTTGAAATTCGAAATGGAATTCGAAATCGATAATGGATTTCGAATTCGAAATGGATTTTCGAATTCGAAATGGATTTCGAATTCGATATGGATTTCGAATTCGATATGGATTTCGAAATCGAATATGGAATTCGAATTCGAAATGGATTTCGAATTCGATATGGATTTCGAATTCGAAATGGATTTCGAATTCGAAATGGATTTCGAAATCGAAATGGATTTCGAAATCGATATGGATTTTCGAAATTCGAAATGGATTTCGAATTCGATATGGATTTCGAATTCGATATGGATATTCGATATGGATTTTGAATTCGATATGGATTTCGAATTCGAAATATGGATTTCGAATTCGATATGGATTTCGAAATCGATATGGATTTCGAAATCGAAATGGAATTTCGAAGAATTCGATATGGATTTCGAAATCGAAATGGATTTCGAAATTCGATATGGATTTCGAATTCGAAATGGATTTCGAATTCGAAATGGATTTCGAAATCGATATGGAATTTCGAAATTCGAAATGGATTTCGAATTCGATATGGATTTCGAATTCGAAATGGATTTCGAAATCGATATGGATTTCGAATTCGATATGGATTTCGAAATCGATATGGATTTCGAATTCGAAATGGATTTCGAATTCGATATGGATTTCGAAATCGAATATGGAATCGAATTCGATATGGATTTCGAATTCGATATGGATTTCGAAATCGATAATGGATTTCGAAATTCGATATGGATTTCGAAATCGATATGGAATTCGAAATTCGATAAAGATTTCGAATTCGAAATGGATTTCGAATTCGATATGGATTTCGAATTCGATATGGATTTCGAATTCGATATGGAATTTCGAATTCGAAATGGATTTCGAAATCGATATGGATTTCGAATTCGATATGGATTTCGAATTCGAAATGGATTTCGAAATCGAAATGATTCGAATTCGAAATGTATATTCGAATTCGAAATATGGATTTCGAATTCGAAATGGATTTCGAATTCGAATATGGATTTCGAAATCGATATGGATTTCGAAATCGAAATGGATTTCGAATTCGAAATGGATTTCGAATTCGAAATGGATTTCGAAATTCGATATGGATTTCGAATTCGATATGGATTTCGAATTCGAGAAATGGATTTCGAAATCGATATGGAATTCGAAATCGAAATGGAATTCGAATTCGAAATGGATTTCGAATTCGAAATGGATTTCGAATTCGATATGGATTTCGAAATTCGATATGGATTTCGAAATCGATATGGATTTCGAAATTCGAAATGGATTTCGAATTCGAATATGGAATTCGAAATCGAAATGGATTTCGAATTCGATATGGATTTCGAATTCGAAATGGATTTCGAATTCGATATGGATTTCGAATTCGAAATGGATTTCGAATTCGATATGGATTTCGAAATCGAAATGGATTTCGAAAAAATATATCAACGAAATGGATTTCGAATTCGAAATGGATTTCGAAATCGATATGGATTTCGAATTCGATATGGATTTCGAATTCGATATGGAATTTCGAATTCGAAATGGATTTCGAATTCGATATGGATTTCGAATTCGATATGGATTTCGAAATCGAAATGGAATTTGAAATCGAATATGAATTTCGAATTCGAAATGGATTTCGAATTCGATATGGATTTCGAATTCGATATGGATTTCGAATTCGATATGGATTTCGAATTCGATATGGATTTCGAATTCGAAATGGATTTCGAATTCGATATGGATTTCGAAATTCGATATGGATTTCGAATTCGATATGGATTTCGAATTCGATATGGATTTCGAATTCGATATGGATTTCGAATTCGATATGGATTTCGAAATCGATATGGAATTTAAATTCGAAATGGAATTCGAATTCGATATGGATTTCGAAATTCGATATGGATTTCGAATTCGATATGGATTTCGAAATCGATATGGAATTTAAATTCGAAATGGAATTTCGAATTCGATATGGATTTCGAATTCGATATGGATTTCGAAATCGATAATGGATTTCGAATTCAATATGGATTTCGAATTCGAATATGGATTTCGAATTCGAAATGGATTTCGAATTCGATATGGATTTCGAAATCGATATGGATTTCGAATTCGATATGGATTTCGAATTCGATATGGATTTCGAATTCGAATATGGATTTCGAATTCGAAATGGATTTTGAAATCGATATGGATTTCGAATTCAATATGGATTTCGAATTCGATATGGATTTCGAATTCGATATGGATTTCGAATTCGATATGGATTTCGAAATCGATATGGATTTCGAATTCGATATGGATTTCGAAATCGATATGGATTTCGAAATCGAAATGGAATTTGAATTCGAAATGGAATTTCGAATTCGAAATGGATTTCGAATTCGATATGGATTTCGAAATCGATATGGATTTCGAATTCGATATGGATTTCGAATTCGAAATGGATTTCGAATTCGATATGGATTTCGAATTCGATATGGATTTCGAATTCGATATGGATTTCGAAATCGATATGGATTTTGAAATCGATATGGAATTCGAAATCGAAATGGAATTCGAATTCGAAATGGATTTCGAAATCGATATGGATTTCGAAATCGAAATGGAATTCGAATTCGATATGGATTTCGAATTCGATATGGATTTCGAAATCGATATGGATTTCGAAATCGAAATGGATTTCGAAATCGATATGGATTTCGAATTCGAAATGGATTTCGAATTCGATATGGAATTTGAAATTATGGATTTCGAATTCGATATGGATTTCGAATTCGATATGGATTTCGAATTCGAAATGGATTTCGAATTCGATATGGATTTCGAATTCGATATGGATTTCGAAATTCGATATGGAATTTCGAAATATTTCGAATTCGATATGGATTTCGAAATCGATATGGAATTTCGAAATCGATATGGATTTCGAATTCGAAATGGAATTCGAAATCGAAATGGATTTCGAATTCGAAATGGAATTCGAAATCGAAATGGATTTTCGAAATCGATATGGATTTCGAATTCGATATGGATTTCGAATTCGAAATGGATTTCGAAATCGAAATGGATTTCGAAATCGATATGGATTTCGAATTCGATATGGATTTCGAATTCGATATGAAATGGATTTCGAAATTCGATATGGATTTCGAAATCGAAATGGAATTCGAATTCGATATGGATTTCGAATTCGATATGGATTTTCGAATTCGAAAATTGAAATGGATTTCGAAATCGAAATGGAATTTCGAAATCGATATGGAATTTGAATTCGAAATGGAATTTCGAATTCGATATGGATTTCGAATTCGATATGGATTTCGAATTCGATATGGATTTCGAAATCGATATGGAATTTAAATTCGAAATGGAATTCGAATTCGATATGGATTTCGAATTCGATATGGATTTCGAATTCGATATGGATTTCGAAATCGATATGGAATTCGAATTCGAAATGGATTTCGAATTCGAAATGGATTTCGAATTCGAAATGGATTTTGAAATCGATATGGATTTCGAAATCGAAATAGGATTTCGAATTCGATATGGATTTCGAATTCGATATGGATTTCGAATTCGAAATGGATTTCGAAATCGATATGGATTTCGAAATCGATATGGATTTCGAATTCGATATGGATTTCGAAATTCGATATGGATTTCGAAATCGATATGGATTTCGAATTCGATATGGATTTCGAATTCGAATATGGATTTCGAAATCGATATGGAATTTCGAAATCGAAATGGATTTTGAAATTCGAAATGGATTTCGAAATCGAAATGGAATTTCGAAATTCGATATGGAATTCGAATTCGAAATGGATTTCGAATTCGATATGGATTTCGAAATTCGATATGGATTTCGAATTCGATATGGATTTCGAAATCGATATGGAATTTAAATTCGAAATGGAATTTCGAATTCGATATGGATTTCGAATTCGATATGGATTTCGAATTCGATATGGATTTCGAAATCGAAATGGAATTCCGAAATCGAAATGGAATTTCGAATTCAATATGGATTTCGAATTCGAAATGGATTTCGAATTCAATATTGATTTTGAAATCGATATGGATTTCGAAATCGATATGGATTTCGAATTCGAAATGGATTTCGAAATCGAAATGGATTTCGAAATTCGATATGGATTTCGAATTCGATATGGATTTCGAATTCGATATGGATTTCGAATTCGAAATGGATTTCGAAATAATGGATTTCGAATTCGATATGGATTTCGAAATCGATATGGAATTTCGAAATCGAAATGGAATTCGAAATCGAAATGGAATTTCGAATTCGAAATGGATTTCGAAATTCAATATGGAATTTCGAAATTCGAAATGATTCGAATTCGATATGGATTTCGAATTCGATATGGATTTCGAATTCGATATGGATTTCGAAATCGATATGGAATTTAAATTCGAAATGGAATTCGAATTCGATATGGATTTCGAATTCGATATGGATTTCGAAATTCGATATGGATTTCGAAATCGAAATGGAATTCGAATTCGATATGGATTTCGAATTCGAAATGGATTTCGAATTCAATATTGATTTTGAAATCGATATGGATTTCGAATTCGATATGGATTTCGAATTCGATATGGATTTCGAAATCGATATGGATTTTGAAATCGATATGGATTTCGAAATCGATATGGATTTCGAATTCGAAATGGATTTCGAAATTCGAAATGGATTTCGAATTCGAAATGGATTTCGAATTCGATATGGATTTCGAATTCGAAATGGATTTCGAATTCGATATGGATTTCGAAATCGATATGGATTTCGAATTCGATATGGATTTCGAATTCGAAATGGATTTCGAAATCGATATGGATTTCGAATTCGATATGGATTTCGAAATTCGAAATGGATTTCGAATTCGAAATGGATTTCGAAATCGATATGGATTTCGAATTCGAAATGGATTTCGAAATTCGAAATGGATTTTGAAATCGATATGGATTTCGAATTCGATATGGATTTTGAAATCGAAATGGATTTTGAAATCGATATGGATTTCGAAATCAATATGGATTTCGAATTCGATATGGATTTCGAAATCGAAATGGATTTCGAATTCGAAATGGATTTCGAATTCGATATGGATTTCGAATTCGATATGGAATTTCGAAATCGATATGGATTTCGAATTCGATATGGATTTCGAAATTCGATATGGAATTTCGAATTCGAAATGGAATTTCGAAATTCGAAATGGAATTTCGAAATTCGAAATGGATTTCGAATTCGAAATGGAATTTCGAATTCGATATGGATTTCGAATTCGATATGGATTTCGAATTCGATATGGATTTCGAAATCGATATGGAATTTCGAATTCGAAATGGAATTCGAAATTCGATATGGATTTCGAATTCGATATGGATTTCGAAATCGATATGGAATTTCGAAATCGAAATGGAATTTCGAAATTCGAAATGGATTTCGAATTCGATATGGATTTCGAAATTCGATATGGATTTCGAAATTCGAAATGGATTTCGAATTCGATATGGATTTCGAATTCGAAATGGATTTCGAATTCGATATGGATTTCGAAATTCGAAATGGATTTCGAATTCGATATGGATTTTCGAAATCGATATGGATTTCGAATTCGAAATGGATTTCGAAATCGATATGGATTTCGAAATTCGATATGGAATTCGAAATTCGATATGGATTTCGAATTCGATATGGATTTCGAATTCGAAATGGATTTCGAAATTCGATATGGATTTCGAATTCGATATGGATTTCGAATTCGAAATGGATTTCGAATTCGATATGGATTTCGAATTCGATATGGATTTCGAATTCGATATGGATTTCGAAATCGAAATGGATTTCGAAATCGAAATGGATTTCGAAATCGATATGGAATTTGAAATTCGATATGGATTTCGAATTCGATATGGATTTCGAAATTCGATATGGATTTCGAATTCGATATGGATTTCGAATTCGAAATATGGATTTCGAAATTCGATATGGAATTTCGAAATTCGAAATGGAATTTCGAAATTCGAAATGGATTTCGAATTCGATATGGATTTCGAATTCGATATGGATTTCGAATTCGATATGGAATTTCGAAATTCGAAATGGAATTCGAATTCGATATGGATTTCGAATTCGATATGGATTTCGAATTCGATATGGAATTTTGAAATCGATATGGATTTCGAATTCGAAATGGATTTCGAATTCGATATGGATTTCGAATTCGAAATGGATTTCGAAATCGAAATGGATTTCGAAATCGATATGGATTTCGAAATCGATATGGATTTCGAAATCGATATGGATTTCGAAATCGATATGGATTTCGAATTCGATATGGATTTCGAATTCGAAATGGATTTCGAAATCGATATGGAATTTGAAATCGAAATGGAATTCGAAATCGAAATGGATTTCGAATTCGAAATGGATTTCGAATTCGAAATGGATTTCGAAATTCGATATGGATTTCGAAATCGATATGGATTTCGAAATCGATATGGATTTCGAATTCGAAATGGATTTCGAATTCGATATGGATTTCGAAATCGAAATGGATTTCGAAATTCGATATGGATTTCGAATTCGATATGGATTTCGAATTCGATATGGATTTCGAAATCGATATGGAATTTGAAATCGAAATGGAATTCGAAATTCGAAATGGAATTTCGAATTCGAAATGGAATTTGAAATTCGAAATGGAATTTCGAATTCGAAATGGATTTCGAATTCGATATGGATTTCGAATTCGATATGGATTTCGAATTCGATATGGATTTCGAAATCGATATGGAATTTCGAATTCGAAATGGATTTCGAAATTCGAAATGGATTTCGAAATTCGATATGGATTTCGAAATCGATATGGATTTCGAAATCGATATGGATTTCGAATTCAATATGGATTTCGAATTCGATATGAATTTCGAAATGGATTCGAAATGGATTTCGAAATTCGATATGGATTTCGAAATCGAAATGGATTTCGAAATCGATATGGATTTCGAATTCGATATGGAATTTCGAAATTCGAAATGGATTTCGAATTCGATATGGAATTTCGAATTCGATATGGAATTTCGAATTCGATATGGAATTTCGAATTCGATATGGATTTCGAAATCGATATGGATTTCGAATTCGATATGGATTTCGAAATCGATATGGAATTTCGAATTCGAAATGGATTTCGAAATTCGAAATGGATTTCGAAATCGATATGGAATTTCGAAATCGAAATGGATTTCGAATTCGAAATGGATTTCGAATTCGATATGGATTTCGAATTCGATATATGGATTTCGAATTCGATATGGAATTTCGAAATCGATATGGATTTCGAATTCGAAATGGATTTCGAAATTCGAAATGGATATGGATTTCGAAATCGATATGGATTTCGAAATCGATATGGATTTCGAATTCGATATGGATTTCGAATTCGATATGGATTTCGAATTCGATATGGATTTCGAAATCGATATGGATTTCGAAATCGAAATGGATTTCGAAATCGATATGGATTTCGAATTCGAAATGGATTTCGAATTCGATATGGATTTCGAATTCGAAATGGATTTCGAATTCGATATGGATTTCGAATTCGAAATGGATTTCGAAATCGATATGGATTTCGAAATCGAAATGGATTTCGAAATTCGATATGGATTTCGAATTCGAAATGGATTTTGAAATCGATATGGATTTCGAAATCGATATGGATTTCGAATTCGATATGGATTTCGAATTCGAAATGGATTTCGAATTCGATATGAATTTCGAATTCGATATGGATTTCGAATTCGATATGGATTTCGAATTCGATATGGATTTCGAATTCGATATGGATTTCGAAATCGATATGGAATTTGAAATCGAAATGGAATTCGAAATCGAAATGGAATTTGAAATTAAAATGGAATTCGAAATTAAAATGGAATTCGAATTCGATATGGAATTCTAATTCGATATGGATTACGAATTCGATATGGATTTCGAAATCGATATGGAATTTAAATTCGAAATGGAATTCGAATTCGATATGGATTTCGAATTCGATATGGATTTCGAATTCGATATGAATTCCGAAATCGAAATGGAATTCGAATTCAATATGGATTTCGAATTCGAAATGGATTTCGAATTCAATATTGATTTTGAAATCGATATGGATTTCGAATTCGATATGGATTTCGGATTCGAAATGGATTTCGAAATCGAAATGGATTTTGAAATCGGTATGGATTTCGATATCAATATGGATTTCGAATTCGATATGAATTTGCAATTCGAAGTGGATTTCGAATTCTATATGGACTTCGAATTCGATATGGATTTCGAATTCGATATTGATTTTGAAATCGATATGGATTTCGAATTCGATATGGATTTCGGATTCGAATTGGATTTCGAATTCGATATGGATTTCGGTATCAAAATGGATTTCGAATTCGATATGGATTTCGAATTCGATATGGATTACTAATTCGGTATGGATTTCGAAATCAAAATGGAATTCGAAATCGATATGGATTTCGAAATCGAAATGGAATTCAAATTCAATATTGATTTCGAATTCGAAATGGCTTTCGAATTCGATATGGAATTTGATATCAAAATGTATTTTGAAATCGATATGGATTTCGATGTCAATATGGATTTCGAATTCGATATGAATTTGCAATTCGAAGTGGATTTCGAATTCGATATGGACTTCGAATTCGATATGGATTACGAATTCGATATGGATTTCGAAATCGATATGGAATTTAAATTCGAAATGGAATTCGAAGTCGAAATGGATTTCGATATCGAAATGGAATTTGAAATAGAAATGGATTTTGAATTCAATACGGGATTTCGGATTCTAAATGGATTTCGAAATCGAAATGGAATTCGAAATCGAAATGGATTTTGAAATCGATATGGATTTTGAAATCGAAATGGATTTCGAAATTAAAATGGAATTCAAATTAGAAATGGATTTCGAATTCGATAGGAATTTCGAATTCGAAATGGATTTCGAATTCGATATGGATTTCGAATTCGATATGGATTTCGAATTCGATATGGATTTCGAATTCGATATGGATTTCGAATTCGAAATGGATTTCGAATTCGATATGGATTTCGAATTCGATATGGATTTCGAATTCGATATGGATTTCGAATTCGATATGGATTTTCGAATTCGATATGGATTTCGAAATTCGATATGGATTTCGAATTCGAAATGGATTTCGAAATCGATATGGAATTTAAATTCGAAATGGATTTCGAATTCGATATGGATTTCGAATTCGATATGGATTACGAATTCGATATGGATTTCGAAATCGATATGGAATTTAAATTCGAAATGGAATTCGAATTCGATATGGATTTCGAATTCGATATGGATTTCGAACTCGATATGAATTCCGAAATCGAAATGGAATTCGAATTCAATATGGATTACGAATTCGATATGGATTTCGAATTCGATATGGATTTCGAAATCGATATGGATTTCGAAATCGATATGGATTTCGAATTCGAAATGGATTTCGAAATTGAAATGGATTTCGAATTCGATTTCGATATGGAATTTCGAATTCGATATGAATTTCGAATTCGATATGGATTTCGAATTCGATATGGATTTCGAATTCGATATGGATTTCGAAATCGATATGGAATTTCGAAATCGAAATGGAATTTCGAAATCGAAATGGAATTTCGAAATCGAAATGGATTTCGAATTCGAATTCGAATTCGATAATGGAATTCGAATTCGATATGGATTTCGAATTCGATATGGATTTCGAATTCGATATGGATTTCGAATTCGATATGGATTTCGAATTCGATATGGAATTTAAATTCGAAATGGAATTCGAATTCGATATGGATTTCGAATTCGATATGGATTTCGAATTCGATATGAATTTCGAAATCGAAATGGAATTCGAATTCGAATATGGATTTCGAATTCGAAATGGATTTCGAATTCGATATTGGATTTTGAAATCGATATGGATTTCGAAATTCGATATGGATTTTGAATTCGATATGGATTTCGATATCGATATGGATTTCGAATTCGATATGGAATTCGAAATTCGATATGGAATTTCGAATTCGATATGGATTTCGAAATTCGATATGGAATTTCGAATTCGATATGGATTTCGAAATCGATATGGATTTCGAATTCGATATGGAATTCGAAATTCGAAATGGATTTCGAAATCGAAATGGATTTCGAATTCGAAATGGAATTCGAATTCGATATGGATTTCGAAATTCGATATGGATTTCGAATTCGATATGGATTTCGAAATTCGAAATGGAATTTCGAATTCGATATGGATTTCGAATTCGATATGGATTTCGAATTCGATATGGATTTCGAAATTCGATATGGATTTCGAAATTCGATATGGATTTCGAATTCGATATGGATTTTCGAAATTCGAAATGGATTTCGAATTCGATATGGATTTCGAAATCGATATGGATTTCGAATTCGATATGGATTTCGAATTCGAAATGGATTTCGAATTCGAATATGGATTTCGAAATCGATATGGATTTCGAATTCGATATGGATTTCGAATTCGATATGGAATTCGAATTCGAAATGGAATTTCGAATTCGATATGGATTTCGAATTCGAATTTCGAATGAATGGATTTCGAAATCGATATGGATTTCGAATTCGATATGGAATTTCGAAATTCGAAATGGAATTTCGAATTCGAAATGGATTTCGAATTCGATATGGATTTCGAAATCGATATGGATTTCGAATTCGAATATGGAATTTCGAAATTCGAAATGGATTTCGAATTCGATATGGATTTCGAATTCGATAATGGATTTCGAATTCGATATGGATTTCGAATTCGATATGGATTTCGAAATCGAAATGGAATTTCGAATTCGAAATGGATTTCGAATTCGATATGGATTTCGAAATTCGATATGGATTTCGAAATTCGAAATGGATTTCGAAATTCGATATGGATTTCGAATTCGATATGGATTTCGAATTCGATATGGATTTCGAATTCGATATGGATTTCGAATTCGATATGGAATTTCGAATTCGATATGGATTTCGAAATTCGATATGGATTTCGAATTCGATATGGAATTTCGAAATCGAAATGGATTTTGAAATCGATATGGATTTCGAAATCGAAATGGATTTCGAAATCGATATGGAATTCGAAATTCGAAATGGATTTCGAATTCGATATGGATTTCGAATTCGAAATGGATTTCGAATTCGATATGGATTTCGAAATCGATATGGATTTCGAATTCGATATGGATTTCGAATTCGATATGGATTTCGAAATCGAAATGGATTTCGAATTCGATATGGATTTCGAATTCGATATGGATTTCGAATTCGATATGGATTTCGAATTCGATATGGATTTCGAATTCGATATGGATTTCGAAATTCGATATGGAATTTGAAATTCGAAATGGAATTCGAATTCGATATGGATTTCGAAATTCGATATGGATTTCGAATTCGATATGGAATTTCGAAATCGAAATGGAATTTCGAATTCGATATGGATTTCGAATTCGATATGGATTTCGAATTCGATATGGATTTCGAAATCGATATGGAATTTCGAAATCGATATGGAATTTGAAATTCGATATGGATTTCGAATTCGAAATGGAATTTCGAATTCGATATGGATTTCGAAATCGATATGGATTTCGAATTCGATATGGATTTCGAATTCGAAATGGATTTCGAATTCGATATGGATTTCGAATTCGATATGGATTTCGAATTCGATATGGATTTCGAAATCGATATGGATTTCGAATTCGAAATGGATTTCGAATTCGATATGGATTTCGAAATTCGAAATGGATTTCGAATTCGATATGGATTTCGAAATCGATATGGATTTCGAAATTCGAAATGGATTTCGAATTCGATATGGATTTCGAATTCGATATGGATTTCGAATTCGATATGGATTTCGAATTCGATATGGATTTCGAAATCGATATGGATTTCGAATTCGATATGGATTTCGAATTCGATATGGATTTCGAATTCGATATGGATTTCGAATTCGAAATGGATTTCGAATTCGATATGGATTTCGAATTCGATATGGATTTCGAATTCGATATGGATTTCGAATTCGATATGGATTTCGAAATTCGATATGGATTTCGAAATCGATATGGAATTTAAATTCGAAATGGAATTCGAATTCGATATGGAATTTCGAATTCGATATGGATTTCGAATTCGATATGGATTTCGAATTCGATATGGATTTCGAAATTCGATATGGATTTCGAAATCGATATGGAATTTCGAAATTCGAAATGGATTTCGAATTCGATATGAATTTCGAATTCGATATGGATTTCGAATTCGATATGGATTTCGAATTCGATATGGATTTCGAAATTCGATATGGAATTTCGAATTCGATATGGATTTCGAAATCGATATGGAATTTCGAAATTCGATATGGATTTCGAATTCGATATGGATTTCGAATTCGATATGGATTTCGAATTCGATATGGATTTCGAATTCGATATGGATTTCGAATTCGATATGGATTTCGAATTCGAAATGGATTTCGAATTCGATATGGATTTCGAATTCGATATGGATTTCGAATTCGATATGGATTTCGAAATCGATATGGAATTTAAATTCGAAATGGAATTTCGAATTCGATATGGATTTCGAATTCGATATGGATTTCGAATTCGATATGGAATTCGAAATCGAAATGGAATTTCGAATTCGAATATGGATTTCGAATTCGAAATGGATTTCGAATTCGAAATGGATTTTGAAATCGATATGGATTTCGAAATCGATATGGATTTCGAAATTCGAAATGGATTTCGAAATTCGAAATGGATTTCGAATTCGATATGGATTTCGAATTCGATATGGATTTCGAATTCGATATGGATTTCGAATTCGATATGGATTTCGAATTCGATATGGATTTCGAATTCGATATGGAATTTCGAAATCGAAATGGATTTCGAATTCGAAATGGATTTCGAATTCGAAATGGATTTCGAAATTCGATATGGATTTCGAAATTCGATATGATTTCGAATTCGAATTCGAATATGGATTTCGAATTCGATATGGATTTCGAAATTCGAAATGGATTTCGAATTCGATATGGATTTCGAATTCGATATGGATTTCGAATTCGATATGGATTTCGAAATCGAAATGGATTTCGAAATCGATATGGATTTCGAATTCGATATGGATTTCGAAATTCGATATGGATTTCGAAATCGAAATGGATTTCGAATTCGATATGGATTTCGAAATCGATATGGATTTCGAATTCGATATGGATTTCGAATTCGATATGGATTTCGAATTCGATATGGATTTCGAATTCGAAATGGATTTCGAAATCGAAATGGATTTCGAAATTCGAAATGGATTTCGAATTCGATATGGATTTCGAATTCGATATGGATTTCGAAATTCGATATGGATTTTTCGAATTGGAATTTCGAAATCGAAATGGATTTCGAAATTCGAAATGGATTTCGAAATTCGAAATGGATTTCGAATTCGATATGGATTTCGAATTCGATATGGATTTCGAATTCGATATGGAATTTCGAAATCGAAATGGAATTCGAATTCGAAATGGATTTCGAATTCGATATGGATTTCGAATTCGATATGGATTTCGAAATCGATATGGATTTCGAATTCGAAATGGATTTCGAAATTCGAATATTTCGAATTCGAAATGGATTTCGAAATTCGAAATGGATTTTGAAATTCGATATGGATTTCGAAATTCGATATGGATTTCGAATTCGATATGGATTTCGAATTCGAAATGGATTTCGAAATCGATATGGATTTCGAATTCGATATGGATTTCGAATTCGAAATGGATTTCGAAATCGATATGGATTTCGAATTCGAAATGGATTTCGAATTCGATATGGATTTCGAATTCGATATGGATTTCGAATTCGATATGGATTTCGAATTCGATATGGATTTCGAAATTCGATATGGATTTCGAAATCGATATGGAATTTTGAAATCGAAATGGATTTCGAAATCGAAATGGATTTCGAATTCGATATGGATTTCGAAATCGAAATGGATTTCGAATTCGATATGGATTTCTAATTCGATATGGATTACGAATTCGATATGGATTTCGAAATCGATATGGAATTTAAATTCGAAATGGAATTCGAATTCGATATGGATTTCGAATTCGATATGGATTTCGAATTCGATATGAATTCCGAAATCGAAATGGAATTCGAATTCAATATGGATTTCGAATTCGAAATGGATTTCGAATTCGATATGGATTTTGAAATCGATATGGATTTCGAATTCGATATTCGATATGGATTTCGAATTCGATATGGATTTCGAAATCGATATGGATTTCGAAATCGATATGGAATTTCGAAATCGAAATGGATTTCGAATTCGATAATGGATTTCGAATTCGATATGGATTTCGAAATTCGAAATGGAATTCGAAATCGATATGGATTTCGAATTCGAAATGGATTTCGAATTCGATATGGATTTCGAAATTCGAAATGGATTTCGAATTCGAAATGGATTTCGAAATTCGAAATGGATTTCGAAATCGAAATGGATTTCGAATTCGATATGGATTTCGAAATCGATATGGATTTCGAATTCGATATGGATTTCGAAATCGAAATGGATTTCGAAATTCGAAATGGATTTCGAAATTCGATATGGATTTCGAATTCGATATGGATTTCGAAATCGATATGGAATTTCGAATTCGAAATGGATTTCGAATTCGATATGGATTTCGAATTCGATATGGATTTCGAAATTCGATATGGATTTCGAATTCGATATGGATTTCGAATTCGATATGGATTTCGAATTCGAAATGGATTTCGAATTCGATATGGATTTCGAATTCGATATGGATTTCGAATTCGATATGGATTTCGAATTCGATATGGATTTCGAATTCGATATGGATTTCGAATTCGAAATGGATTTCGAAATCGATATGGAATTTCGAATTCGAAATGGATTTCGAATTCGATATGGATTTCGAATTCGAAATGGATTTCGAAATCGATATGGAATTTGAAATTCGATATGGAATTTCGAATTCGATATGGATTTCGAATTCGAAATGGATTTCGAATTCGAAATGGATTTTCGAAATCGATATGGATTTCGAATTCGAAATGGATTTCGAATTCGATATGGATTTCGAATTCGAAATGGATTTCGAAATATTCGATATGGATTTCGAATTCGATATGGATTTCGAATTCGATATGGATTTCGAATTCGATATGGATTTCGAATTCGAAATGGATTTCGAAATTCGATATGGATTTCGAATTCGATATGGATTTCGAATTCGATATGGATTTCGAATTCGATATGGATTTCGAAATTCGATATGGATTTCGAAATCGATATGGAATTTCGAAATCGAAATGGATTTCGAATTCGATATGGAATTCGAAATCGAAATGGAATTTCGAATTCGAAATGGATTTCGAATTCGAAATGGATTTCGAAATCGAAATGGATTTTGAATTCGAAATGGATTTCGAATTCGAAATGGATTTCGAAATCGATATGGATTTCGAATTCGATATGGATTTCGAAATCGATATGGATTTCGAAATTCGATATGGAATTTCGAAATTCGAAATGGAATTTGAAAATCGAAATGGATTTCGAATTCGATATGGATTTCGAATTCGAAATGGATTTCGAATTCGATATGGATTTCGAATTCGATATGGATTTCGAAATCGAAATGGAATTTCGAATTCGAAATGGAATTTCGAATTCGATATGGATTTCGAAATCGATATGGATTTCGAAATCGATATGGATTTCGAAATTCGAAATGGATTTCGAATTCGAAATGGATTTCGAATTCGAAATGGATTTTGAAATCGAAATGGAATTTCGAATTCGATATGGATTTCGAATTCGAAATGGATTTCGAAATTCGATATGGATTTCGAATTCGAAATGGATTTCGAAATTCGATATGGATTTCGAAATCGATATGGATTTCGAATGGAAATATTTCGAAATCGAAATGGAATTCGAAATGGATTTCGAATTCGATATGGATTTCGAATTCGAAATGGATTTCGAATTCGATATGGATTTCGAATTCGATATGGATTTCGAATTCGATATGGATTTCGAAATCGATATGGAATTTGAAATCGAAATGGATTTTGAATTCGATATGGAATTTCGAATTCGAAATGGATTTCGAAATCGAAATGGATTTCGAAATCGAAATGGATTTCGAATTCGATATGGATTTCGAATTCGAAATGGATTTCGAAATCGAAATGGATTTCGAAATCGAAATGGATTTCGAATTCGATATGGATTTCGAAATCGAAATGGATTTCGAATTCGATATGGATTTCGAATTCGATATGGATTTCGAATTCGAAATGGATTTCGAATTCGAAATGGATTTCGAATTCGATATGGATTTCGAATTCGAATTTGAAATATGGATTTCGAATTCGATATGGATTTCGAATTCGAAATGGATTTCGAAATTCGATATGGATTTCGAATTCGATATGGAATTTCGAAATCGAAATGGATTTCGAAATTCGATATGGATTTCGAATTCGAAATGGATTTCGAAATCGATATGGATTTCGAAATTCGATATGGATTTCGAATTCGAAATGGATTTCGAAATCGATATGGAATTTCGAATTCGAAATGGATTTCGAAATTCGATATGGATTTCGAATTCGATATGGATTTCGAAATCGATATGGATTTCGAAATCGATATGGAATTCGAATTCGAAATGGATTTCGAATTCGATATGGATTTCGAAATTCGATATGGATTTCGAAATCGATATGGATTTCGAATTCGATATGGATTTCGAATTCGAAATGGATTTCGAATTCGATATGGATTTCGAATTCGATATGGATTTCGAAATCGATATGGATTTCGAATTCGATATGGATTTCGAAATCGAAATGGATTTCGAAATTCGAAATGGATTTCGAAATTCGAAATGAATTTCGAATTCGATATGGATTTCGAAATCGATATGGATTTCGAAATCGATATGGATTAATTTCGAAATTCGATATGGATTTCGAATTCGATTCGAAAATGGATTTCGAATTCGATATGGATTTCGAATTCGATATGGATTTCGAAATTCGAAATGGATTTCGAATTCGATATGGATTTCGAATTCGATATGGATTTCGAATTCGATATGGATTTCGAATTCGATATGGATTTCGAATTCGATATGGATTTCGAATTCGATATGGATTTCGAATTCGATATGGATTTCGAATTCGATATGGATTTCGAATTCGATATGGATTTCGAAATTAAGAAATGGAATTTGAATTTCGAATTCGATGGATTTCGAATTCGATATGGATTTCGAAATCGATATGGAATTCGAAATTCGAAATGGAATTTCGAATTCGATATGGATTTCGAATTCGATAATGGATTTCGAAATCGAAATGGAATTCGAAATCGAAATGGATTTCGAATTCGATATGGATTTCGAAATTCGAAATGGATTTCGAAATTCGAAATGGATTTCGAAATCGATATGGATTTCGAAATTCGAAATGGATTTCGAATTCGAAATATATGGATTTCGAATTCGAAATGGATTTCGAATTCGATATGGATTTCGAAATCGATAATGGATTTCGAATTCGATATGGATTTCGAAATTCGATATGGATTTCGAATTCGATATGGAATTTCGAATTCGATATGGATTTCGAATTCGATATGGATTTCGAATTCGATATGGATTTCGAATTCGATATGGATTTCGAATTCGATATGGATTTCGAAATCGAATATGGAATTTCGAAATCGAAATGGATTTCGAATTCGATATGGATTTCGAATTCGAAATGGATTTCGAAATTCGAAATGGATTTCGAAATTCGAAATGGAATTTCGAATTCGATATGGATTTCGAATTCGAAATGGATTTCGAAATCGAAATGGAATTTCGAAATTCGAAATGGATTTCGAATTCGATATGGAATTTCGAATTCGAAATGGATTTCGAATTCGATATGGATTTCGAATTCGATATGGATTTCGAATTCGATATGGATTTCGATATCGATATGGATTTCGAATTCGAATTCGAAATGGATTTCGATTTCGAAATGGATTTCGAAATCGAAATGGATTTCGATTTCGAAATGGATTTCGAATTCGATATGGATTTCGATATCGATATGGATTTCGAATTCGAATTCGAAATGGATTTCGAATTCGAAATGGAATTTGAAATTCGAAATGGATTTTGAAATCGATATGGGATTTCGAATTCGATATGGATTTCGAAATTCGAAATGGAATTTCGAAATCGAAATGGATTTTGAAATCGATATGGATTTTGAAATTCGATATGGATTTCGAAATCGAAATGGAATTTCGAAATTCGATATGGATTTCGAATTCGATATGGATTTCGAATTCGAAATGGATTTCGAATTCGATATGGATTTCGAATTCGATATGGATTTCGAATTCGATATGGATTTCGAATTCGATATGGAATTTCGAATTCGAAATGGATTTCGAATTCGATATGGATTTCGAAATTCGATATGGATTTCGAATTCGATATGGATTTCGAATTCGATATGGATTTCGAATTCGATATGGATTTCGAAATCGATATGGAATTTCGAATTCGAAATGGAATTTCGAATTCGATATGGATTTCGAATTCGATATGGATTTCGAATTCGATATGGATTTCGAATTCGATATGGATTTCGAAATCGATATGGAATTTAAATTCGAAATGGAATTCGAATTCGAAATGGATTTCGAATTCGAAATGGATTTCGAAATCGAAATGGATTTCGAAATTCGATATGGATTTCGAATTCGAAATGGATTTCGAAATCGAAATGGAATTTCGAATTCGAAATGGATTTCGAATTCGATATGGATTTCGAATTCGATATGGATTTCGAATTCGAAATGGATTTCGAAATTCGAAATGGAATTTCGAAATTCGAAATGGATTTCGAATTCGATATGGAATTTCGAATTCGATATGGATTTCGAATTCGATATGGATTTCGAATTCGATATGGATTTCGAAATCGATATGGATTTCGAATTCGATATGGAATTTCGAATTCGATATGGATTTCGAATTCGATATGGATTTCGAATTCGATATGGATTTCGAAATCGATATGGATTTCGAAATCGATATGGATTTCGAATTCGATAATGGATTTGGATTTCGAAATCGATATGGATTTCGAATTCGAAATGGAATTTGAATTCGAAATGGATTTCGAAATCGAAATGGAATTCGAATTCGAAATGGATTTTGAAATCGAAATGGATTTCGAAATCGATATGGATTTCGAATTCGATATGGATTTCGAATTCGATATGGATTTCGAATTCGATATGGATTTCGAAATCGATATGGATTTCGAAATCGAAATGGATTTCGAAATCGAAATGGAATTTCGAAATTCGAAATGGATTTCGAATTCGAAATGGATTTCGAATTCGATATGGATTTCGAATTCGATATGGATTTCGAAATCGATATGGAATTTCGAATTCGAATATGGATTTCGAATTCGAAATGGATTTCGAATTCGATATGGATTTCGAATTCGAAATGGATTTCGAATTCGATATGGAATTTCGAATTCGATATGGATTTCGAATTCGATATGGATTTCGAATTCGATATGGATTTCGAATTCGATATGGATTTCGAATTCGATATGGATTTCGAAATCGATATGGATTTCGAAATCGATATGGAATTTCGAATTCGAAATGGATTTCGAATTCGATAATGGATTTCGAATTCGATATGGATTTCGAATTCGATAATGGATTTCGAAATCGATATGGAATTTGAAATTCGAAATGGAATTTCGAAATTCGAAATGGATTTCGAATTCGATATGGATTTCGAATTCGATATGGATTTTCGAATTCGATATGGAATTTCGAAATTCGAAATGGAATTCGAATTCGATATGGATTTCGAATTCGATATGGATTTCGAATTCGATATGGATTTCGAAATCGATATGGATTTCGAATTCGATATGGATTTCGAATTCGAAATGGATTTCGAAATTCGAAATGGATTTTGAATTCGATATGGATTTCGAATTCGATATGGATTTCGAATTCGAAATGGATTTCGAATTCGATATGGATTTCGAATTCGATATGGATTTCGAATTCGATATGGATTTCGAAATCGATATGGATTTCGAAATTCGAAATGGAATTTCGAAATTCGATATGGATTTCGAATTCGATATGGATTTCGAATTCGATATGGATTTCGAATTCGAAATGGATTTCGAATTCGATATGGATTTCGAATTCGATATGGATTTCGAATTCGATATGGAATTCGAAATCGATATGGATTTCGAAATTCGAAATGGATTTCGAATTCGATATGGATTTCGAAATCGATATGGATTTCGAATTCGAAATGGATTTCGAAATTCGATATGGATTTCGAATTCGAAATGGATTTCGAAATCGATATGGATTTCGAAATTCGAAATGGATTTCGAATTCGATATGGATTTCGAATTCGAAATGGATTTCGAATTCGAAAATTTGAATTCGAATTCGAATTCGATATGGATTTCGAAATCGAAATGGAATTTCGAATTCGAAATGGATTTCGAATTCGATATGAATTTCGAATTCGATATGGATTTTGAAATCGATATGGAATTTCGAAATTCGAAATGGATTTCGAATTCGATATGGATTTCGAATTCGATATGGATTTCGAATTCGATATGGAATTTCGAATTCGAAATGGATTTCGAATTCGATATGGATTTCGAATTCGATATGGATTTCGAATTCGATATGGATTTCGAAATCGAAATGGAATTTCGAATTCGATATGGATTTCGAATTCGAAATGGATTTCGAATTCAATATGGATTTTGAAATCGATATGGATTTCGAATTCGATATGGATTTCGAATTCGAATATGGATTTCGAATTCGAAATGGATTTCGAATTCGATATGGATTTCGAATTCGATATGGATTTCGAATTCGATATGGATTTCGAATTCGAAATGGATTTCGAATTCGATATGGATTTCGAATTCGATATGGATTTCGAATTCGATATGGATTTCGAATTCGATATGGATTTCGAATTCGATATGGATTTCGAATTCGATATGGAATTTCGAAATCGATATGGATTTCGAAATCGAAATGGAATTTCGAATTCGATATGGATTTCGAATTCGATATGGATTTCGAATTCGATATGGATTTCGAAATTCGATATGGATTTCGAATTCGATATGGATTTCGAATTCGAAATGGATTTCGAATTCGATATGGATTTCGAATTCGATATGGATTTCGAATTCGATATGGAATTTCGAATTCGATATGGATTTCGAAATTCGATATGGATTTCGAATTCGATATGGATTTCGAATTCGAAATGGAATTTCGAATTCGATATGGATTTCGAATTCGATATGGATTTCGAAATCGATATGGAATTTCGAAATCGAAATGGAATTTCGAATTCGAAATGGATTTCGAATTCGATATGGATTTCGAATTCGATATGGATTTCGAAATCGATATGGAATTTCGAAATCGAAATGGAATTTCGAATTCGATATGGATTTCGAAATTCGAAATGGATTTCGAAATCGATATGGAATTTCGAATTCGATATGGATTTCGAAATTCGATATGGATTTCGAATTCGATATGGATTTCGAATTCGATATGGATTTCGAATTCGATATGGAATTTCGAAATTCGAAATGGAATTCGAATTCGAAATGGATTTCGAATTCGATATGGATTTCGAATTCGATATGGATTTCGAAATCGATATGGATTTCGAAATCGAAATGGATTTCGAATTCGAATTATGGATTTCGAATTCGAAATGGATTTCGAATTCGATATGGATTTCGAAATTCGATATGGATTTCGAAATCGATATGGATTTCGAATTCGATATGGATTTCGAATTCGATATGGATTTCGAATTCGATATGGATTTCGAAATCGATATGGAATTTCGAAATCGATATGGAATTTCGAATTCGATATGGAATTTCGAAATCGATATGGATTTCGAATTCGAAATGGATTTCGAAATCGAAATGGAATTTCGAATTCGATATGGATTTCGAATTCGATATGGATTTCGAATTCGATATGGATTTCGAATTCGATATGGATTTCGAATTCGATATGGATTTCGAAATTCGATATGGATTTCGAAATCGATATGGATTTCGAAATCGATATGGATTTCGAAATCGATATGGATTTCGAATTCAATATGGATTTCGAATTCGAAATGAATTTCGAATTCGAATTCGATATGGATTTCGAATTCGATATGGATTTCGAATTCGATATGGATTTCGAAATCGATATGGAATTCCGAAATCGATAATGGGAATTTCGAATTCGATATGGATTTCGAAATTCGATATGGATTTCGAAATTCGATATGGATTTCGAATTCGATATGGATTTCGAATTCGATAATGGAATTCGAATTCGATATGGATTTCGAAATCGAATATGGATTTCGAATTCGATATGGATTTCGAATTCGATATGGATTTCGAATTCGATATGGATTTCGAATTCGATATGGATTTCGAAATCGATATGGAATTTCGAAATCGATATGGAATTTCGAATTCGAAATGGATTTCGAATTCGATATGGATTTCGAATTCGATATGGATTTCGAATTCGATATGGATTTCGAATTCGATATGGATTTCGAATTCGAAATGGATTTCGAATTCGATATGGATTTCGAATTCGATATGGATTTCGAATTCGAAATGGATTTCGAATTCGATATGGATTTCGAATTCGATATGGATTTCGAAATCGATATGGAATTTCGAAATCGAAATGGAATTCGAATTCGATATGGATTTCGAATTCGAAATGGATTTCGAATTCAATATGGATTTTGAAATCGATATGGATTTCGAATTCGATATGGATTTCGAATTCGAAATGGATTTCGAAATCGAAATGGATTTTGAAATCGATATGGATTTCGAAATCGATATGGATTTCGAATTCGATATGGATTTCGAATTCGAAATGGATTTCGAAATCGATATGGATTTCGAAATCGATATGGATTTCGAAATCGATATGGAATTTCGAATTCGAAATGGAATTCGAATTCGAAATGGATTTCGAATTCGAAATGGATTTCGAATTCGAAATGGATTTCGAAATCGATATGGATTTCGAAATTCGAAATGGATTTCGAATTCGATATGGATTTCGAAATCGATATGGATTTCGAAATCGATATGGATTTCGAATTCGATATGGAATTTCGAAATCGATATGGATTTCGAAATCGATATGGAATTTGAAATTCGAAATGGAATTTCGAAATCGAAATGGATTTCGAATTCGAAATGGAATTTGAAATTCGAATGGAATTCGATATGGATTTCGAATTCGATATGGATTTCGAATTCGATATGGATTTCGAAATCGATATGGAATTTAAATTCGAAATGGATTTCGAATTCGAAATGGATTTCGAAATCGAAATGGAATTTGAAATTTCGAATTCGATATGGATTTCGAATTCGATATGGATTTCGAATTCGAAATGGATTTCGAAATCGAAATGGATTTCGAATTCGAAATGTTCGAAATCGAAATGGAATTCGAAATCGAAATGATTTGAAATTCGAAATCGATATGGATTTCGAAATCGAAATGGAATTCGAAATTCGAAATGGATTTCGAATTCGATAATGGATTTCGAATTCGAATATGGAATTTCGAATTCGATATGGATTTCGAATTCGATATGGATTTCGAATTCGATATGGATTTCGAATTCGATATGGATTTCGAATTCGATATGGATTTCGAATTCGAAATGGATTTCGAATTCGATATGGATTTCGAATTCGATATGGATTTCGAATTCGATATGGATTTCGAATTCGATATGGATTTCGAATTCGATATGGATTTCGAATTCGATATGGAATTTCGAATTCGAAATGGAATTTGAAATTCGAAATGGAATTTCGAATTCGATATGGATTTCGAATTCGATATGGATTACGAATTCGATTTGGATTTCGAAATCGATATGGAATTTAAATTCGAAATGGAATTCGAAGTCGAAATGGATTTCGAATTCGATATGGATTTCGAACTCGATGTGAATTCCGAAATCGAAATGGATTTCGAAATTAAAATGGAATTCGAATTCGATATGGATTTCGAATTCGACATGGATTTCGAATTCGAATATGGATTTCGAAATCGATATGGATTTCGAATTCGATATGGATTTCGAATTCGAATGGATTTCGAAATTCGAAATGGATTTTGAAATCGATATGGATTTCGAAATCGATATGGATTTCGAATTCGATATGGATTTCGAATTCGAAATGGATTTCGAATTCGATATGGATTTCGAAATTCGATATGGATTTCGAAATCGATATGGAATTTCGAATTCGAAATGGAATTTCGAAATTCGAAATGGATTTCGAAATCGATATGGATTTCGAATTCGATATGGATTTCGAATTCGAAATGGATTTCGAATTCGATATGGATTTCGAATTCGATATGGATTTCGAAATCGATATGGAATTTCGAAATCGAAATGGAATTTCGAATTCGAAATGGATTTCGAATTCGAAATGGATTTCGAAATCGATATGGATTTCGAATTCGAAATGGATTTCGAAATCGAAATGGATTTCGAAATTCGAAATGGATTTCGAAATCGAAATGAAATTCGAAATCGATATGGATTTCGAAATCGAAATGGATTTCGAAATTCGATATGGATTTCGAAATCAAAATGGAATTCGAAATTCGATATGGATTTCGAAATCGAAATGGAATTTCGAATTCGATATGGATTTCGAATTCGAAATGGATTTCGAATTCGATATGGATTTCGAAATTCGATATGGAATTTGAATTCGAAATGGATTTTGAAATCGATATGGATTTCGAATTCAATATGGAATTTCGAATTCGATATGGATTTCGAATTCGAAATGGATTTCGAATTCGATATGGATTTCGAATTCGATATGGATTTCGAATTCGATATGGATTTCGAAATCGATATGGAATTTAAATTCGAAATGGAATTCGAAATCGAAATGGATTTCGAAATCGAAATGAAGATTTCGAATTCGAAATGGAATTTCGAATTCGATATGGATTTCGAATTCGATAATGGATTTCGAAATCGATATGGATTTCGAAATCGAAATGGATTTCGAAATCGAAATGGATTTCGAAATCGAAATGGATTTCGAAATCGAAATGGAATTTCGAAATCGAAAATGGATTTCGAAATCGAAATGGATTTCGAATTCGATATGGATTTCGAATTCGAAATGGATTTCGAATTCGATATGGATTTCGAATTCGATATGGATTTCGAATTCGATATGGATTTCGAAATCGATATGGATTTCGAAATCGAAATGGATTTCGAAATTCGATATGGATTTCGAAATCGAAATGGAATTCGAAATCGAAATGGATTTTGAAATCGATATGGATTTTGAATTCGAAATTTATTTCGAAATTAAAATGGATTTCGGATTCTAAGTGGATTTCGAAATCGAAATGGAATTCGAAATCGAAATGGATTTTGAAATCGATATGGATTTTGAATTCGAAATTTATTTCGAAATTAAAATGGAATTCGATTTCGAAATGGATTTCGAATTCGATAGGAATTTCGAATTCGAAATGGATTTCGAAGTCGATATGGAATTCGAATTCGATATGGATTTCCAATTCGATATGGATTTCGAAATTCGATATGGAATTTCGAAATTTCGAAATGGATTTGAATTCGAATTCGATATGGATTTCGAATTCGATAATGGATTTCGAATTCGATATGGATTTCGAATTCGATATGGATTTCGAATTCGATATGGATTTCGAATTCGATATGGATTTCGAATTCGATATGGATTTCGAATTCGATATGGATTTCGAATTCGATATGGATTACGAATTCGATATGGATTTCGAAATCGAAATGGATTTCGAAATTAAAATGGAATTCGAAATTAAAATGGAATTCGAATTCGATATGGATTTCGAATTCGAAATGGAGTTCTAATTCGATATGGATTACGAATTCGATATGGATTTCGAAATCGATATGGAATTTAAATTCGAAATGGAATTCGAATTCGATATGGATTTCGAATTCGATATGGATTTCGAATTCGATATGAATTCCGAAATCGAAATGGAATTCGAATTCAATATGGATTTCGAATTCGAAATGGATTTCGAATTCAATATTGATTTTGAAATCGATATGGATTTCGAATTCGATATGGATTTCGGATTCGAATTGGATTTCGAAATCGAAATGGATTTTGAAATCGATATGGATTTCGATATCAATATGGATTTCGAATTCGATATGGATTTCGAATTCGAAATGGATTTCGAATTCGATATGGATTTCGAATTCGATATGGATTTCGAATTCGATATGGATTTCGAATTCGAAATGGATTTCGAAATCGAAATGGATTTCGAAATCGAAATGGATTTCGAATTCGATATGGATTTCGAAATCGAAATCGAAATGGATTTTCGAAATCGATATGGATTTCGAATTCGATATGGATTTCGAATTCGAAATATGGATTTCGAAATCGAAATGGAATTTCGAAATTCGAAATGGAATTTATGGAATTTCGAATTCGAAATGGATTTTGAAATCGAAATGGATTTCGAAATCGATATGGATTTCGAATTCGATATGGAATTTCGAAATTCGAAATGGATTTCGAAATCGATAATGGATTTCGAAATCGAAATGGATTTCGAATTCGAAATGGATTTCGAAATCGAAATGGATTTCGAAATCGAAATGGATTTCGAATTCGATATGGAATTTCGAAATCGAAATGGATTTCGAATTCGATATGGATTTCGAAATCGATATGGATTTCGAATTCGAAATGGATTTCGAATTCGATATGGATTTCGAATTCGAAATGGATTTCGAATTCGATATGGATTTCGAATTCGATATGGATTTCGAATTCGAAATGGATTTCGAATTCGAAATGGATTTCGAAATCGAAATGGATTTCGAAATCGATATGGATTTCGAAATCGAAATGGAATTCGAAATTCGATATGGATTTCGAATTCGAAATGGATTTCGAATTCGATATGGAATTTCGATATCAAAATGGATTTTGAAATCGATATGGATTTCGAAATCGATATGGATTTCGAATTCGATATGGATTTCGAATTCGATATGGATTTCGAATTCGAAATGGATTTCGAATTCGATATGGATTTCGAATTCGATATGGATTTCGAATTCGATATGGATTTCGAAATTCGAATGGAATTTCGAAATCGATATGGAATTTCGAATTCGAAATGGAATTCGAATTCGAAATGGATTTCGAATCGATTCGAAATGGATTTTGAAATCGAAATGGATTTTGAAATCGATATGGATTTCGAATTCGAAATGGATTTCGAATTCGAAATGGATTTCGAAATCGATATGGAATTTCGAAATCGAAATGGATTTCGAATTCGATATGGATTTCGAAATCGATATGGATTTCGAATTCGAAATGGATTTCGAAATTCGAAATGGAATTTCGAATTCGAAATGGATTTCGAAATTCGATATGGAATTTCGAATTCGAAATGGATTTCGAATTCGATATGGATTTCGAATTCGATATGGATTTCGAATTCGATATGGATTTCGAAATTCGATATGGATTTCGAATTCGATATGGATTTCGAAATCGAAATGGATTTCGAAATCGAAATGGATTTCGAAATCGAAATGGATTTCGAATTCGAAATGGATTTCGAATTCGAAATGGATTTCGAAATTCGATATGGATTTCGAATTCGATATGGATTTCGAATTCGATATGGATTTCGAATTCGATATGGATTTCGAAATCGATATGGAATTTAAATTCGAAATGGATTTCGAATTCGATATGGATTTCGAATTCGATATGGATTTCGAATTCGATATGGATTTCGAAATCGATATGGAAATTCGAAATGGATTTCGAAATGGAATTTCGAATTCGAATTCGAATGGATTTCGAATTCGAAATGGATTTTGAAATCGATATGGATTTCGAATTCAATATGGATTTCGAATTCGAAATGGATTTCGAAATCGAAATGGAATTCGAAATCGAAATGGATTTCGAATTCGAATATTTCGAATTCGAATATTTGAAATCGATATGGAATTTCGAAATCGATATGGATTTCGAATTCGATATGGATTTCGAATTCGATATGGATTTCGAATTCGAAATGGAATTCGAAATCGAAATGGATTTCGAATTCGATATGGATTTCGAATTCGAAATGGATTTCGAATTCAATATTGATTTTGAAATCGATATGGATTTCGAATTCGATATGGATTTCGAAATCGAAATGGATTTCGAATTCGAAATGGATTTCGAATTCGATATGGATTTCGAATTCGATATGGATTTCGAATTCGATATGGATTTCGAATTCGATATGGATTTCGAATTCGATATGGATTTCGAATTCGAAATGGATTTCGAATTCGAAATGGATTTCGAAATCGAAATGGAATTTGAAATTCGATATGGATTTCGAATTCGAAATGGAATTTCGAATTCGATATGGATTTCGAATTCGATATGGATTTCGAATTCGATATGGATTTCGAATTCGATATGGATTTCGAAATCG
Source organism: Drosophila saltans (assembly GCA_018903575.1). Lineage (NCBI taxonomy): Eukaryota > Metazoa > Arthropoda > Insecta > Diptera > Drosophilidae > Drosophila > Drosophila saltans. The sequence continues at coordinate 20,215 of JAEIGH010000395.1, read as the reverse complement.
ATATGGAATTTCGAATTTCGAAATGGAATTTCGAATTCGATATGGATTTCGAATTCGATATGGATTTCGAAATCGATATGGATTTCGAAATTCGATATGGAATTTCGAATTCGATATGGATTTCGAATTCGATATGGATTTCGAATTCGATATGATTTTCGAAATGGATTTCGAAATCGATATGGATTTCGAAATTCGATATGGATTTCGAATTCGAAATGGATTTCGAAATCGAAATATGGATTTTGAAATCGATATGGATTTCGAAATCGATATGGATTTCGAATTCGATAATGGATTTCGAATTCGAAATGGATTTCGAATTCGATATGGATTTCGAATTCGATATGGATTTCGAAATCGATATGGATTTCGAATTCGAAATGGATTTCGAATTCGAAATGGATTTCGAATTCGATATGGATTTCGAAATCGAAATGGATTTCGATATCGAAATGGATTTCGAATTCGATATGGATTTCGAAATCGATATGGATTTCGATATCGAAATGGATTTCGAAATCGATATGGATTTCGATATCGAAATGGATTTCGAATTCGATATGGATTTCGAAATCGAAATGGATTTCGAATTCGATATGGATTTCGAATTCGATATGGATTTCGAATTCGATATGGATTTCGAATTCGAAATGGATTTCGAATTCGAAATGGATTTCGAATTCGATATGGATTTCGAATTCGAAATGGAATTTCGAAATCGAAATGGATTTCGAAATTCGAAATGGAATTCGAATTCGAAATGGATTTCGAAATCGATATGGATTTCGAAATCGATATGGATTTCGAAATCGAAATGGATTTCGAATTCGATATGGATTTCGAATTCGATATGGATTTCGAAATCGAAATGGATTTCGAAATCGATATGGATTTCGAATCGAAATGGATTTCGAATTCGAAATGGATTTCGAATTCGATATGGATTTCGAATTCGATATGGATTTCGAAATCGATATGGATTTCGAAGTCGAAATGGAATTTCGAAATCGAAATGGATTTCGAATTCGAAATGGATTTCGAATTCGATATGGATTTCGAAATCGAAATGGATTTCGAATTCGATATGGATTTCGAAATCGAAATGGATTTCGAATTCGATAATGGATTTCGAAATCGATATGGATTTCGAATTCGATATGGATTTCGAAATCGAAATGGATTTCGAATTCGAAATGGATTTCGAATTCGAAATGGATTTCGAATTCGATATGGAATTTCGAAATCGATATGGAATTTCGAATTCGATATGGATTTCGAATTCGATATGGATTTCGAATTCGATATGGATTTCGAATTCGATATGGATTTTAGGAATTCGAATTGAATTCGAATTCGATATGGATTTCGAATTCGATATGGATTTCGAAATCGAAATGGATTTTGAAATTCGATATGGATTTCGAATATCAATATGGATTTCGAATTCGATAATGGATTTCGAATTCGATATGGATTTCGAAATCGATATGGATTTCGAATTCGATATGGATTTCGAAATCGATATGGAATTTGAAGTCGAAATGGAATTCGAAATCGAAATGGATTTCGAATTCGAAATGGATTTCGAATTCGATATGGATTTCGAAATCGAAATGGATTTCGAAATTCGATATGGATTTCGATATCAAAATGGATTTCGAATTCGATATGGATTTCGAATTCGATATGGATTTCGAATTCGATATGGACTTCGAATTCGATATGGATTTCGAATTCGAAATGGATTTCGAATTCGATATGGATTTCGCCATCGATATGGAATTTGAAGTCGATATGGACTTCGAATTCGATATGGATTTCGAATTCGAAATGGATTTCGAATTCGATATGGATTTCGAAATCGATATGGGATTTGAAATCGAAATGGAATTCGAAATCGAAATGGATTTCGATATCAAAATGGATTTCGAATTCGATAAGGATTTCGGTATCAAAATGGATTTCGAATTCGATATGGATTTCGATATCGATATGGATTTCGAAATCGAAATGGAATTCGAATTCAATATGGATTTCTAATTCGAAATGGATTTCGAATTCGATATGGATTTCGAATTCGATATGGATTACGAATTCGATATGGATTTCGAATTCGATATGGACTTCGAATTCGATATGGATTTCGAATTCGAAATGGATTTCGAATTCGATATGGATTTCGAAATCGATATGGAATTTGAAATCGAAATGGAATTCGAAATCGAAATGGAATTTGAAATTAAAATGGAATTCGAAATTAAAATGGAATTCGAATTCGATATGGATTTCTAATTCGATATGGATTACGAATTCGATATGGATTTCGAAATCGATATGGAATTTAAATTCGAAATGGAGTTCGAATTCGATATGGATTTCGAATTCGTAATGGAGTTCGAAATCGATATGGATTTCGAATTCAAAATGGATTTTGAAATCGAAATGGATTTTGAAATCGAAATGGATTTCGAAATCGAAATGGAATTCGAAATAGAAATGGATTTTGAAATCGAAATGGATTCCGATATCAATATGGATTTCGAATTCGATATGGATTTCGATATCGAAATGGATTTTGAATTCGAAATGGATTTCGAATTCGATGTGGATGTCGAATTCGATTTGGATTTCGAATTCGATATATATTTCAATATCGAAATGGATTTTGAATTCGAAATGGATTTCGAATTCGATGTGGATGTCGAATTCGATTTGGATTTCGAATTCGATATGGATTTCAATATCGAAATGGATTTTGAATTCGAAATGGATTTCGAATTCGATGGGATTTCGAAGTCGATTTGGATTTCGAATTCGATATGGATTTCGATATCAAAATGGATTTCGAAATGCAATTCGAAATAGAAATGGATTTCGAATTCGATATGGATTTCGATATCGATATGGATTACGATTTCGATTGGGATTTCGTATTTGAATAGGGCTTCCGAGGAGAAGAAATAATTAACCCGATCTTCATTTGTTGAATTCACAATCTGAACTGAATTTATTTACTAAAATATTTGTAAGGACAGGTCTTAGAGTCTAGGGGGTCACATATTTGGTGGTGGAATCTTAGTTCTAAAACGCATGCATGAATTCCACCAAACGGATGGTTTGGGGTGAGATCTATTTTAATCTAAGCCTGCGTTCGCCGTTAGATGCCTAGCTGAATGCTTCGGCTAAAAATACACATATTCTCGGCATGTGAGCTAGGCTGAATATGAATCGTACGTTACTTATTTATTCTTTTAAATGTGAATATTCAAATGTATTATTTTCTACTGCTTCAACAATTACGATATGTTTTACGTTGTTTATTCTTAAACATTCTGCAAAAGGGCCGCCAAACGTTATGGTTTGTAGCCTTCTAGTTATATTAATTTTCATTATAGCGTTTATTATTATAATTATTATAATTAATACAATTGTTATTATTAGAGAAGCAGGACCAGTTATGATGGAAATTTACACCAAAAAATTCTATGTTGTGGTCTTTTAACGATTGTAATTCAATTTTTATTCTTTCAACGCTGCTCTATTATTTTTATACCCTGTACCCATAGGATAAAAGGGTATATTAAAGTCGCTAAAATGTATGTAACAGACAGAAATATACATTTCTGACCACATAAAGTATATATATTCTTGATCAGCATCACTAGCCGAGTCGATTGAGCCATGTCCGTCTGTCCGTCCGTCTGTCCGTCTGTCCGTCTGTCCGTCCGTCCGTCTGTCCGTCTGTCCGTCCGTATGAACACCTAGATCTCGGAGACTATAAGAGCTAGAGCTACCAAATTTGGTGTAAACATCCGTCTAGTGTGTACACAGATCAAGTTTGTTTCAAATTTTTGCCACGCCCACTTCCGCCCCCGCAAATCGGGAAAGCGGATTACTAGAGCTGTACTAAAGATATCGTATTCTTACTTGGCACACCTAAATATATACCAAAACTGGACTATCTGATCAAATTTTGTCGAAATCGGACTTAAAACATCGGAGATATGCCTATATGCGTTTTGTACTGAGGATGCCGCCTTGGGACATTGTCAGATAAGAAAGAGCGAGATAGCATACGTTCGCTGTAGCTGCATGTAAAGGAAAATTTTGTATGAAATTGATGGCTACTTCGAAGGTTTTTTTTTATGTTGGTACAGGGTATACTCAACGTCGGCAGGGACGACTTGCTTGCTTCATTCATTTTAACTCCTACTGGATCCCACATTATTTTCGTAAAATCGCTAATATCCCTTATGTGTGAGGTCGCGATAGTTTGATATAATTCTGCCTGGATACTGTGATGAACAACTAAAATCTTATCTTCCGTTTTAGCGGTGCAATCTGATCTTATGCTGAAAGTACCTTGTTCAGGAATATCTACTAATTCCTGTTGTGCACTACCACACTGGACTCTAGCTTTAGAATGATTTGGAACTTTAAAACAGTCAACTACTTCTACTTTCTAAATCGACCAATTTCAAGTCACCTGGTAGACATAATTAGACCGACTATTAGATTGCCACGTCTGACATTTGTTTAAAGTGGATTCGGTCATAAAATAATAACTCTCGCTGTATGTACGTATAAAAAAAGAATGGTAGCCTACCAGTTAATAGAATTCTTACCCTCATAATAAGCTATCTATCAACAAGGTTTATATATTTTTAAACTAATTTTTTCTTCTTTTACTTTTTCAAATATTTTTATTTATTAGTAAATAGGTTTCTCGAGCATCCCCCTTCTGTGCTCTCTTTAACTCTACTGGACAAATCTTTTTTACCGGTCTTGTAATCGACGCTTGCTGTATTTTTATTTTATTTATATTGTCCTCTTCTTTGAGAGTACTTCCAATTCTCTTCAAAGGCCATCTACGAAAATGGTATTTTTAATCTTTTTTATTTTTCTCCACTCTAACTCTTTTTTGTTGGTATTTATCAGTTTTAACCCCAGCTTCAAAAACACCTCCGAAGCGGGGTCCTGCCGGGGGGCGAGATCTAACCATATTTTTTGTTGCTTTTTTACTTTTATTTATCTGCCAACGCTTCTTATATTTTGATCTTGTCAGGCCTATCGTTGTGGCGATAATAGAATTGTTTCCTTCCGACTTTGTATTTCCCGAAACAATCCATCCAAACTGCGTATTCTGTCCCAACAACCCGTCAATTATCGTAACACCACTTTTTACAATGTGGGTGTATACATCAACTCCCAATATTACGTCAACCCGACCAGGCTTATTGAAATTTGGATCGGCTAACACGTACGATTGCCATTTTGACATATCTACGTTTGCTTCTTTTTCTGGAAGAGCTGTCATTAATTTCGGCAACACAATCGCTTCAACCTTAAGAAGCTTTTTCCATGGTTCTCGCACTTTTATTCCCAAGTTGACTTTGTATTTTGATGTTTTAGATTTTGGTGAAGACACACCGCTTATCTCCGTGTGTGCCTTCATTTTTTGTAATTTTAAAATCTGAGCTGCTTCCTCAGAAACGATAGTGCTTTGTGATCCACTATCAATTAAGGCTCTTAGGGTCTCATACCCACCATTCACTGCCTTTACTTTTATTAGGGCGGTGGCTAACAACGCCGGATGCGCCGTTAAACATGTATTCACTCTTTCTATTCTTTCACCAATGTGAAGTAATGTGTGGTGCCCCCTACCGCACACTAAGCAAACATCCTCATTTGTGCATCTCTTATTGCTTGAATGTTTCAAGCAACTTGTGCATAATTGCACTTTCTTGGCTAATTCTACTCTTTCCATTGGAGTCAAGCCTTTGAATTTATAGCACTGTAATGTGCTGTGTCCGGCAACTTTGCAAATCGGACAATTTTCTTTACAAGCCGTATATGCCATTTTTTGCATCGGTCTTTTTTCTTCTTTAATGGAGCTTAGAGAACAATATCTCTGCTCCAAATATTCTAAGACGTCAGATAACTGCTGTATCTGCTTCGTCTTCTTAACTTGGCTCTCATACAATTGAAGAGCCTCTTTATCCAACTTCCTTAATATGAGTTGAGCGAATATCACGTCAACTTCATCGGACAGATTGGCTTTTACTTTAATAAGGTGTATTGACTCATTAATTACGTCGATCACCCCTTTTATATTTTTTGCAGACTCATTATTAATTACCGGTAAATCTACTATCCGGTTTAATTGTTCGGAAAATATCCTCCGATGATTTTCATACCGCTTGGTTAGTAAATCTCAAGCGGCTCTATAGTTGTCGGCCGAACCCGACAATAAATGAGCTACCATGCTCCTCGCTTCTCCCCGTAACGCGGATTTCAAATAATTAAATTTAAGAGCAGGGCTAAGATCCTCTCTTTTATCTATTAGTTCTACAAATAATTCCGCGAACAGGTCCCACTCTTTCGGTTCTCCGAAAAACGTGGGTACCTGAATTTTTCGGTAACACCGGCAAGTCCTCTCTCATGCAAACATTCCCAACTTTGACTCCTACCGGTTTATTTATTATCTCTTCCAATGCTCCTAGAGTATTCTGTACATCAAACTCTAGCTCCTCCGTTGTATCCTCAAACTCCCTGTTAGATACAAATTTTTCGTACAGATCTTCTACCTTTCTCTGTACCTTCTGCCACAAAAAATTAATTTTATTTCTGTGCATTTTAAATATTTCCACCTTGTTTTCACTGATATCAATGTTTACCTTCTCCAGGTATTCCCGAAGTTGGTGAACTTTCTCTTCGAACCCATTTTCTTCACCTACACTGTCCTTACCTATGACCGTATCCACCCTAGCAGCGGCTTCTTTACTAGTACTAGGTCTAACGCCTTCTTCAACGACAGTTGACTTATTAGTATCTACATTGCCTTTGTTTTTTATTCTTTTAATTATTACTTGCCCCTCATCAACTCTCCTACTATTGAAGTAATCGTGATCGACTAGTCCAATCTTTAAAAGCATACTATGATTTCCTAACCACTGGGTTTGGATCTCATCTACCTCCTTCAAAATCTCCTTATTTATCTTGCTAGCATCTAAACCTTCCAAAAACCTCAATCTTTCCATCAATTTGGACTGCTTCGTTAGCAATGTAATTGTTTTTTCTGACATCATTATAATTTAAATCTTATTTAATATATAAATATGTAAACAAATATAAATCTTATTTTATCTTATCTGTTGCTGCTGCTGCTGCTGTTGATGTTGCTGCTGCTGATGTCTCTTTTGCCGGTGTTATTGCTGATGTCGTCCTTCCTTCTTGGTCACTGGTACTCTGGTCACTGGCCACTTCCACTGGGCTCTTTGACACTGTTCCTGCCAATGGCAATCTTTACTGGAACTGTCTATTGGGCTCTTTTTCTGTCCCTTTTATTTTATTTTTTCACTCACACCGGTATTTTAAACCGAGTCGCGAGATACGATTTTTTTTTTTTACGGACTTCTCTTATATTTTTTTCACGAGTTCGATATATTGGCTTCGAACACGCCACACCAAATTTGTGCCGACACGAATTTCTGCAATTGCTCCACCGCAAACTGCCTTTTTAAATACGGACGCACTTTTTTTTTTAAATTAAATATTTTTAAATATTTTCAGTTATACTCCGTTTCTTACCACTGGTGGGGGAAAACAGGAGTTTTTTATTTTGCTACCTTTAGCTGGTCTTAGCATATAACGTAGTTAGATCGCAGACTTTAAGGAGCTGGTCAACCTCTTTGTCTCTTACCACTGGTGGGGGAAAACAACAGAGTCTTTACTCGAAGGACCAAAATGAATAGGGCTTCCGAGGAGAAGAAATAATTAACCCGATCTTCATTTGTTGAATTCACAATCTGAACTGAATTTATTTACTAAAATATTTGTAAGGACAGGTCTTAGAGTCTAGGGGGTCACATATTTGGTGGTGGAATCTTAGTTCTAAAACGCATGCATGAATTCCACCAAACGGATGGTTTGGGGTGAGATCTATTTTAATCTAAGCCTGCGTTCGCCGTTAGATGCCTAGCTGAATGCTTCGGCTAAAAATACACATATTCTCGGCATGTGAGCTAGGCTGAATATGAATCGTACGTTACTTATTTATTCTTTTAAATGTGAATATTCAAATGTATTATTTTCTACTGCTTCAACAATTACGGTGTTTATTCTTAAACAGTATTTGAAATGGAATTCGAATTTAAAATGGATTTTGAAAAAGAAATGGATTTCGAAACCGAAATGGATTTTGAAATAGAAATGGATTTTGAATTCAATACGGATTTCGGATTCGATATGGATTTCGAATTCGATTTGAATTTCGAATTCGATATGGATTACGAATTCGATATGGATTTCGAAATCGATATGGAATTTGGAGTCGAAATGGAATTCGAAATCGAAATGGATGTCGTATTAGAAATGGAATTCGAATTCAAAATGGATTTTGAAATCGATATGGATTTCGAATTCGATGTGGATTTTGGTATCAAATTGGATTTCGAATTCGATATGGATTTCGATATCGATATGGATTTCGAAATCGAAATGGAATTCGGATTCAATATGGATTTCGAATTCGAAATGGATTACGAATTCGATATGGATTTCGCCATCGATATGGAATTTGAAGTCGATATGGACTTCGAATTCGATATGGATTTCGAATTCGAAATGGATTTCGAAATCGATATGGATTTCGATATCAATATGGAATTTGAATTCAATATGAATTTCGAAATTGATATGGAATTCGATATCAAAATGTAGTTTGAAATCGATATGGATTTCGATATCAAAATGGATTTGGAATTCGATGTGGATTTCGAATTCGATATGAATTTCGAAATCGATATGGAATTTGAAGTCGAAATGGAATTCGAAATCGAAATGGAATTCGAAATCGAAATGGATTTCGTATTAGAAATGGAATTCGAATTCAAAATGGATTTTGAAATCGAAATGGAATTTGAAATAGAAATGGATTTTGAATCCAAATCGGATTTCGGATTCGTAATGGATTTCATAACCGAAATGGAATTCAAAATCGAAATGGATTTTGAAATCGATATGGATTTTGAATTCGATGTGGATTTCGAATCCGATTTGGATTTCGAATTCGATATGGATTTCGATATCAAAATGGATTTCGAAATGGAATTCGAAATCGAAATGGATTTCGAATTCGATATGGATTTTGAAAACCCAATGGAATTCGAAATCGATAAGGAATTTGAAATCGATCGATTTTAAATTCGAAATGGATTTTGAATACGATATGGATTTCGAATTCGATAAGGAATTCGATGTCGAAATGGATTTTGAATTCGAAATGGGTTTCGATATCAAAATGGATTTCGAATTCGATAAGGATTTCGGTATCAAAATGGATTTCGAATGCGATATGGATTTCGATATCGATATGGATTTCGAAATCGAAATGGAATTCGAATTCAATATGGATTTTGAATTTGAAATGGATTTCGATATTACGATGGATTTCGAATTCGATAATGTATTTTGAAATCGAATTCCATATCGAATTCGAAATCCATATCGAATTCGAAATCCATCGTGATATCGAAATCCATTTCGAATTCAAAATCCATATTGAATTCGAATTCCATTTCGATTTCGAAATCCATATCGATATCGAAATCCATATCGAATTCGAAATCCATTTTGATACCGAAATCCATATCGAATTCGAAATCCATTTTGATATCGAAGTCCATTTCGAAATCAAAATCTATTTCGACATCAAATTCCTTATCGAATTCGAAATCCATATCAAATTCGAAATGCATTTCGAATTCAAAATCGATCGATATCATATTCCTTATCGATTTCAAATTCCTTTTGGATTTCAAAATCCATATCGAATTCGAAATCCATATTGAATTCGAAATCCATTTTGATACCGAAATCCATATCGAATTCGAAATCCATTTTGATATCGAAATCCATTTCGAATTCAAAATCTATTTCGACATCGAATTCCTTATCGAATTCGAAACCCATATTGATATCGAAATCCATTTCGATTTCCAATTCCAAATCGATTTCGAAATCCATTTCGATTTCAAATTCCATTTCGATTTCAAATTCCATACCGATTTCGAAATCCATATCGAATTCGAAATCCATCTCGATTTCGAAATCCATATCGATTTCAAAATCCATTTCGCTTTCGAATTCCATTTCGATCTCGAAATCCAATTCGAATCCGAAATTCGTATTGAAATCAAAATCCATTTCTATTTCAATTCCATTTCGATTTCGAAATCCATTTCGATTTCGAAATCCATTTCGAATCCGAAATCCATATCGAATTCGAAATCCAAATCGAATCCGAAATCCGTATTGAAATCAAAATCCATTTCTATTTCAAATTCCATTTCGATTTCGAAATCCATTTCGATTTCGAATTCCATTTCGATTTCAAATTCCATATCGATTTCGAAATCCATGTCATATTCGTAATCAATATCGATTTCAAATTCCATTTCGGTTTCGAAATCCATTTCGATTTCAAAATCCATTTTGAATTCGAATTCCATTTCGAATACGAAATCCATTTCGATTTCGAAATCCATTTCGATTTCGTATTCATTTCGAAACATTTCGAATTCAAATCCATATCGAATTCGAAATCCATATCGAATTCGAAATCCATTTCGAATTCGAAATGCATATCGAATTCGTAATCCATATCGAATTCGAAATCCATCAAATCGAATCCGAAAATCGTATTGAAATCAAAATCCATTTCTATTTCAAATTCCATTTCGATTTCGAAATCCATTTCGATTTCGAATTCCATTTCGATTTCAAATTCCATATCGATTTCGAAATCCATGTCATATTCGTAATCCATATCGATTTCAAATTCCATTTCGGTTTCGAAATCCATTTCGATTTCAAAATCCATTTTGAATTCGAATTCCATTTCGAATACATATCGAATTCGAAATCCATTTTGATTTCTAAATCCAATTCGAATCCGAAATCCGTATTGAATTCAAAATCCATTTCGAATTCGAAATCCATATCGAATTCGTAATCCATATTGAATTCGATATTCTATATCGAATTCGAAATCCATTTCGATTTCGATTTCCATTTCGACTTCAAATTCCATATCGAATTCGAAATCCATATCGAATTCGAAATCCATTTCGAATTCGAAATGCATATCGAATTCGTAATCCATATCGAATTCGAATTCCATTACGAATTCGAAATTCATATCGAATTCGAACTCCATATCGAATTCGAAATCCATTTTGATATCGAAATCCATATCGAATTCGAAATCCATATCGAATTCGAAATCCATTTTGATACCGAAATCCATTTTGAAACCGAAATCCATATCGAATTCGAAATGCATTTCTATTTCGAATTCCATTTCGATTTCGAAATCCATTTCGATTTCAAAATCCATTTTGAATTCGAATTCCATTTCGAATGCGAAATCCATTTCGATTTCGAACTCCATTTCGATTTCGAATTCCATTTCGACTTCAAATTCCATATCGAATTCGAAATCCATATCGAATTCGAACTCCATATCGATTTCGAAATCCATTTTGATATCGAAATCCATATCGAATTCGAAATCCATATCGAATTCGAAATCCATTTCGAATTCGAAATCTATATCGAATTCGTAATCCATATTGAATTCGAAATCCATATCGAATTCGTAATCCATATCGAATTCGAAATCTATATTGATATCGAAATCCATATCGATTTCAAAATCCATTTCGATTTCGAAATCCAATTCGAACCCGAAATCCGTATTGAATTCAAAATCCATTTCTATTTCAAATTCCATTTCGGTTTCGAAATCCATTTCGATTTCAAAATACATTTCGATTACGAAATCCATTTCGATTTCGTAATCCATATTGAATTCGAAATCCATTTCGAATTCGAAATTCCATATCGATTTCGAAATCCATATCGATTTCGAAATCCATATCGAATTCGAAATCCATATCGAATTCGTAATCCATATCGAATTCGAAATCTATATTGATATCGAAATCCATATCGACTTCAAAATCCATTTCGATTTCGAAATCCAATTCGAACCCGAAATCCGTATTGAATTCAAAATCCATTTCTATTTCAAAATCCAATTCTATTTCGAATTCCATTTCTATTTCAAATTCCATTTCGGTTTCGAAATCCATTTCTATTTCAAAATCCATTTCGATTACGAAATCCATTTCGATTTCGAATTCCATTTCGACTTCAAATTCAATATTGATTTCGAAATCCATATCGAATTCGTAATCCATATCGAATTCGAAATCCATTTCGAATTCGAAATTCCATATCGATTTCGAAATCCATATCGAATTCGTAATCCATATCGAATTCGAAATCTATATTGATATCGAAATCCATATCGATTTCAAAATCCATTTCGATTTCGAAATCCAATTCGAACCCGAAATCCGTATTGAATTCAAAATCCATTTCTATTTCAAATTCCATTTCGGTTTCGAAATCCATTTCGATTTCAAAATCCATTTCGATTACGAAATCCATTTCGATTTCGTAATCCATATTGAATTCGAAATCCATTTCGAATTCGAAATTCCATATCGAATTCGAAATCTATATTGATATCGAAATCCATATCGACTTCAAAATCCATTTCGATTTCGAAATCCAATTCGAACCCGAAATCCGTATTGAATTCAAAATCCATTTCTATTTCAAATTCCATTTCGATTTCAAAATCCATTTCGATTTCGAATTCCATTTCGATTTCGAAATCCATTTCGATTTCGAATTCCATTTCGGATTCAAAATCCATATTGAATTCGAAATCCATATTGAATTCGAAATCCATTTCGAATTCGAAATTCATATCGAATTCGAAATCCATATGGATATCGAAATCCATATCGATTTCAAAATCCATTTCGCTTTCGAGTTCCATTTCGATTTCGAAATCCAATTCGAATCCGAAATCCGCATTGAAATCAAAATCCATTTCTATTTCAAATTCCATTTCGATTTGAAATCCATTTCGATTTCGAAATCCATTTCGATTTCGAATTCCATTTCGATTTCGAAATTCATTTCGATTTCGAATTCCATTTCGATTTCGAAATCCATTTCGAATCCGAAATCCGTATTGAAATCAAAATCCATTTCTATTTCAAATTCCATTTCGATTTCGAAATCCATATCGATTTCAAAATCCATTTCGAATTCAAATCAATTTCGATTTCAAATTCCATTTCGATTTCGAAATCCATTTCGATTTCGAATTCCATTTCGATTTCAAATTCCATATCGATTACGAAATTCATATCGAATTCGAAATCCATATCGATATCGATTTCGTAATCGGTATGGAATTTGAAATAGAAATGGATTTTGATTTCAATACGGATTTCGGATGCGGATTGGATCTCGAAATCGAAATGGATTTTGAAATCGATATGGATTTCGAAATCGATATGGAATTTGAAATATAAATGTATTTTGATTTCAATGCGGATTTCGGATTCGAATTGGATTTCGAAATCGAAATGGAATTCGAAAGCGAAATGGATTTTGAAATCGATATGGATTTCGATATCAATATGGATTTCGAATTCGATATGAATTTCGAATTCGAAATGGATTTCGAAATCAATATGGATTTCGAATTCAATATGGATTTTGAATCCGAAATGGAATTCGAAATCGAAATGGATTTCGAAATCGAAATGGAATTCGAAATCGAAATGGATTTTGAAATCGAAATGGAATTTGAAATAGAAATGGATTTTGATTTCAATACGAATTCCGGATTCCAATTTTATTTCGAAATCGAAATGGAATTCGAAATCGAAATGGAATTCGAAAGCGAAATGGATTTTGAAATCGATATGGATTTCGATATCAATACGGATTTCGAATTCGATATGAAATGAATTTCGAATTCGATATGGATTTCGAATTCGATATGAATTTCGAATTCGAAATGGATTTCGAATTCGATATGGATTACGAATTCGATATGGATTTCGAAATCGATATGGAATTTCGAATTCGAAATGGATTTCGAATTCGATATGGATTACGAATTCGATATGGATTTCGAAATCGATATGGAATTTTAAGTCGAAATGGAATTCGAAATCGAAATGGATTTCGTATTCGAAGTGGATTTTGAAATCGAAATGGTTTTCGAAACCGAAATGGAATTTGAAATAAAAATGGATTTTGAATTCAATACGGATTTCGTATTCGAATTGGATTTCGAAATCGAAATGGAATTCAAAAGCGAAATGGATTTTGAAATCGAAATGGAATTCAAAAGCGAAATGGATTTTGAAATCGATATGGAATACGAATTCGATATGGATTTCGAAGTCGATATTTAATTTTAAGTCGAAATGAAATTCGAAATCGAAATGGATTTCGTATTCGAAATGGATTTTGAAATCGAAATGGTTTTCGAAACCGAAATGGAATTTGAAATAAAAATGGATTTTGAATTCAATACGGATTTCGTATTCGAATTGGATTTCGAAATCGAAATGGATTTTGAAATCGATATGGATTTCGAAATCGATATGGAATTGGAAGTCGAAATGGAATTCGAAATAGAAATGGATTTTGAAATCGATATGGATTTCGATATCAATATGGATTTCGAAATCGAAATGGAATTTGAAATTAAAATGGAATTCGAATTCGATATAGATTTCGAAATCGAAATGAATTTCGATATCGAAATGGATTTTGAAATAGAAATGGATTTTGATTCAATGCGATTTCGGATTCGAATTGGATTTCGAAATTCGAAAATTTAGTGTGTTTTTGAAGCGTATCCAATTTACTAAGTATTCCAAATTTTATTGTATTTTTTACAACAAATAACTAAAAATTGATCTTCTTTTTGAATAATGTAAATATATTCAAGATCAATTGTTTAATTCGGTCACTATTCATTTTCAAAGTTGCAAGTTTTTGTAAAAATTGTATATTTTTTTTCATACTTGAAAAATATCTCCAATTTGAGATGATGTAGCACCCACAATTCTAATCGGATTTTAAAAACATTGTTTAATTTAGTCAATATTCATTTTTAAAAATGGAAGTTTTTGTAAAAATTCTACATTTTTTTATACTTGAAAAATGTCTCCACTTTGAGATGATGTAGCACCCACTATTCTTATCGGATTTTTAAAACATTTTGTATCCATAAGTTCTGAAGTATTATCTGTGAATTACACTATTTACTTACCGCCACCATTCTACATCCGTGTTGCAAACTGCACTTCACTAGTGCCAAAGTTGTTATAATGATATTAATTGATAAATAATTATATTAAATCATATGATATTTAGGTATTTATTCCATATTAAATAATTAACATGCGGTTGGTTTCATTTAATTTATATAAGC
Organism: Drosophila saltans; assembly: GCA_018903575.1. NCBI lineage: Eukaryota > Metazoa > Arthropoda > Insecta > Diptera > Drosophilidae > Drosophila > Drosophila saltans. The sequence goes on along the minus strand of JAEIGH010000395.1, from coordinate 4,833 downwards.
TTTCTCTCGATATCTATTTAATATATTTAGGTCTTGTTCAGTATTAGAAAATTAACCAAACAAAAATCACTTCTTTAAAAACTATTAACGGCCGAGATTTGAGACCTATCGTTTTCCTGTTCTACACATTTATGTTCGGACTTAGTAAATTTTTTGACCGTTTTGTTGAAATCACCAAAAATAGTGTAGTAGTAATCTGCCTCTTTCCGTCAATTCCTTTTAATTTCAGTTTTTGCAATATATGCTCTCCAATGATTTTGGTTCATTATAAATATGTAAATATCAAATAATACTTTGCCAAATTTGCGTCCTTGTACCTGGAACGCGTTTTTAACGTGAAGTTGCATTAATTTTTTTAATTTTTGACAAAATTTGCGCAAAAAATCGCAAGACTACACTATATAGGTCTGATCAGTGAATGTTCCCTCTATCACGTGTAGATGATTATATCGTGAATCACCGTGAATCTCCGTTGATTCTTCCTCCTTCGAAGCTTAAAAAATGCGAAAATTTTAAAGTAAAAGTATTCAAGATCAATTGTTTAATTCGGTCAATATTCATTTTCAAAGTTGCAAGTTTTTGTAAAAATTTTACATTTTTTTCATACTTGAAAAATGTCTCCACTTTGAGATGATGTAGCACCCACAATTCTAATCGGATTTTAAAAACATTTTGTATCCATAAGTTCTGAAGTATTATCTGTGAATTACACTTTTTACTTACCGCCACCATTCTACATCCGTGTTGCAAACTGCACTTCACTAGTGCCAAAGTTGTTATAATGATATTAATTGATAAATAATTATATTAAATCATATGATATTTAGGTATTTATTCCATATTAAATAATTAACATGCGGTTGGTTTCATTTAATTTATATGAGCTTTCTCTCGATATCTATTTAATATATTTAGGTCTTTATTCATTATTAGAAAAATTAACAAAAAAATAAAAAAAATAAATTTTAATAATTTCTATTAAAGAAATATTTAATTATTTATTCATTTTTAAATTTTTTTCATATTCAATTTTAATTTTTTTTTTATATTTGATTTTTTTAAAATAATAAATTTTTTTTTCATTAAATTTTTTTTTTCGAATTTTAAATTTTTTTTAAATTTAATTTTTTTTTTAAAATTAAAAAATTTTTTATTATTTTTTTTCTTATTTTATTTTATTTTTTTATTTTTTAAAATTTTTTATATATATATATATATTTTAAATTCAAATTATTTATTTATATAAATAATTACTTATTATTTAAATTTTTTTTTGATTTTAAATTCTTTTTTTTTTAAAAATTTTTTTCCATTTAATTTCTTTTTTAATTTTAAAACCCATATTGATATCGAAATCCATTTGGATTTCCATTTCCAAATTTATTTCGAAATCCATTTCGATTTCAAATTCCATTTCGATTTCAAATTCCATTCCGTTTTCAAAATCCATATCAATTTCGAATCCCTCTGAATTTGAAATCCCAATCGAATTCGAAATCCGTATTGAAATCAAAATCCATTTCTATTTCAAATTCCATTTCGATTTCGAAATCCATTTCGATTTCGAATTCCATTTCGATTTCAAATTCCATATCGATTTCGAAATCCATGTCGATATTCGTAATCAATATCGATTTCAAATTCCATTTCGGTTTCGAAATCCATTTCGATTTCAAAATCCATTTTGAATTCGAATTCCATTTCGAATACGAAATCCATTTCGATTTCGTATTCCATTTCGACTTCAAATTCCATATCGAATTCGAAATCCATATCGAATTCGAAATCCATTTCGAATTCGAAATGCATATCGAATTCGTAATCCATATCGAATTCGAAATCCAAATCGAATCCGAAATCCGTATTGAAATCAAAATCCATTTCTATTTCAAATTCCATTTCGATTTCGAAATCCATTTCGATTTCGAATTCCATTTCGATTTCAAATTCCATATCGATTTCGAAATCCATGTCATATTCGTAATCCATATCGATTTCAAATTCCATTTCGGTTTCGAAATCCATTTCGATTTCAAAATCCATTTTGAATTCGAATTCCATTTCGAATACATATCGAATTCGAAATCCATTTTGATTTCTAAATCCAATTCGAATCCGAAATCCGTATTGAATTCAAAATCCATTTCGAATTCGAAATCCATATCGAATTCGTAATCCATATTGAATTCGAATTCTATATCGAATTCGAAATCCATTTCGATTTCGATTTCCATTTCGACTTCAAATTCCATATCGAATTCGAAATCCATATCGAATTCGAAATCCATTTCGAATTCGAAATGCATATCGAATTCGTAATCCATATCGAATTCGAATTCCATTACGAATTCGAAATTCATATCGAATTCGAAATCCATATCGAATTCGAAATCCATTTTGATATCGAAATCCATATCGAATTCGAAATCCATATCGAATTCGAAATCCATTTTGATACCGAAATCCATTTTGAAACCGAAATCCATATCGAATTCGAAATGCATTTCTATTTCGAATTCCATTTCGAAATCCATTTCGATTTCAAAATCCATTTTGAATTCGAATTCCATTTCGAATGCGAAATCCATTTCGATTTCGAACTCCATTTCGATTTCGAATTCCATTTCGACTTCAAATTCCATATCGAATTCGAAATCCATATCGAATTCGAACTCCATATCGATTTCGAAATCCATTTTGATATCGAAATCCATATCGAATTCGAAATCCATATCGAATTCGAAATCCATTTCGAATTCGAAATCTATATCGAATTCGTAATCCATATTGAATTCGAAATCCATATCGAATTCGTAATCCATATCGAATTCGAAATCTATATTGATATCGAAATCCATATCGATTTCAAAATCCATTTCGATTTCGAAATCCAATTCGAACCCGAAATCCGTATTGAATTCAAAATCCATTTCTATTTCAAATTCCATTTCGGTTTCGAAATCCATTTCGATTTCAAAATCCATTTCGATTTCGAAATCCATTTCGATTTCGTAATCCATATTGAATTCGAAATCCATTTCGAATTCGAAATTCCATATCGATTTCGAAATCCATATCGATTTCGAAATCCATATCGAATTCGAAATCCATATCGAATTCGAAATCCATATTGATATCGAAATCCATATCGACTTCAAAATCCATTTCGATTTCGAAATCCAATTCGAACCCGAAATCCGTATTGAATTCAAAATCCATTTCTATTTCAAAATCCAATTCTATTTCGAATTAAATTTCTATTTCAAATTCCATTTCGGCTTCGAAATCCATTTCTATTTCAAAATCCATTTCGATTACGAAATCCATTTCGATTTCGAATTCCATTTCGACTTCAAATTCAATATTGATTTCGAAATCCATATCGAATTCGAAATCCATATCGAATTCGAAATCCATTTCGAATTCGAAATTCCATATCGATTTCGAAATCCATATCGAATTCGTAATCCATATCGAATTCGAAATCTATATTGATATCGAATCAAATCAACATTTCAAAATCCATTTCGATTTCGAAATCCATTCGAACTCGAATCCATATAATTCGATCTCGAATCCATATCGAATTCGAAATCCATTTCAAAATCCATTTCTATTTCAAATTCCATTTCGGTTTCGAAATCCATTTCGATTTCAAAATCCATTTCGATTTCAAATCCATTTCGATTTCGAAATTCCATATTGAATTCGAAATCCATTTCGAATTCGAAATTCCATATCGAATTCGAAATCTATATTGATATCGAAATCCATATCGACTTCAAAATCCATTTCGATTTCGAAATCCATATTATCCCGAATTCGAAATCCATATCGAATTCGAAATCCATATCGATATCAAAAACCATTTCGATTTCAAAATCCATTTCGTTGAATTTCATTTCGAAATTCCATTTCGATTTCGAAATCAAAATCCATTTCGAATTCGAAATTCCATTTCGATTTCGAAATCCATTTCGAAATCCATATCGAATTCGAAATCCATATCGATTTCGAAATCATTTCGAAATCCATTTCGAAATTCCATATCGAATTCGAAATCCATATCGAATTTCGAAATCCATATCGATTCGAATTATCGAAATCCATTTCGATTTCAAAATCCATTTCGATTTCGAATTCCATTTCGAATTAATCGAATTCTCGAAAATCCGTATTCGAATTCAAAATCCATTCTATCGAATTCAAATTCCATTTCGAATTCGAAATCATTTCATTTTCGAAATCCATTTCGATTCGAAATTCCATTTCGATTTCGAAATCCATTTCGAATTCGAAATCCATATCGAATTCGATTTAAATTCCATTTCGAATCCGAAATTCCATATCGAATTTCAAATCCATATCGATATCGAAATCCATCTCGATTTCAAATCCATTTCGATTTCGAAATCCATTTCGATTCCAAATTCCATTTCGAATTTACCGATCGAAATTCCATATCGATTACGAAATTCCCATTTCGAATTCGAAATTCCCATATCGATTGCAGAAATTCATTTCGAAATCGAAATGGAATTTGAAAAGAAATGATTTTGATTTTCAATACGGATTTCGGATGCGATTGGATCCGAAACCGAAATGGATTTGAAATCGATATGGATTTCGAAATCGATATGGAATTTGAAATATAAATGTATTTTGATTTCAATGCGGATTTCGGATTCGAATTGATTTCGAAATCGAAATGGAATCTGAAAGCGAAATGGATTTTGAAATCGATATGGATTTCGATATCAATATGGATTTCGAATTCGATATGAATTCTCGAATTCGAAATGGGGATTTCGAAATCATGGATTTCGAATTCAA
>JAEIGH010000292.1:0-86634 GCA_018903575.1 Drosophila saltans | reverse complement strand
GTCAATAACGTATATATATCTTTTATTAGTTCTGTGTCTGTTCTTTTGCCTGTTCTTTTGCCTGGTAGAACTAATGATTCGGACAAACTATCTTTTATATTAGCAATTTCGGTCTTTAATTGGCTTGGTTTTTAAAATATTTGGGTTTAACCTTCCATGATTAATATCTATCAAAAGACTTATAATTCCTGCCTGAATTTTCTCGCAATCCTCAATAACGGAGGTAAGCTGCTTTGTTATCATAAAAAAGTTAACTGATCCTTTGTACACGTAAAAATTTTCTTTTAGCAGCTCTGTCATATTTTCGATTCTCCTGTTCATGCTATGGAAATTTTCATTTATCTCATCGGTAGTACTCTTGAGAATGTTTGCTGTAGAATCGACTACAGATGTCTGCTTCTGTTCCAATTCCTTTAAATTTTCTTGATTGGCTAATAAGTTTCTCATGTTTTCTTCCATGGTTTCTCTTCTTCTGCGTCCATTATACCGAATAATATATGGTACAGTGATCCCACAAATTCAAATGGCGCCCGTCTTTGTCGCGACTTACTTTTAAGCATGAAACGGCCATCTTGCAGGATGACAGTTCTCATCTTTAACTAGCACAACCTGTCCTTTATCCATATTTTCTAAGGACTTTCTCCATTTATTTCTTTGTTGGAGAGTGTGCAAGTATTCTTCTTTCCATTTCATCCAAAAATCCCTTTTCAATTTCTGGATTAATTTCCATCTGTCTAGATTGCCTATCTTTTGTTCTGATATGGACTCTACGGTCTCCAACAGCGGTTTTCCAATCAGAAAATGCCCCGGCGTTAACACATCATTGTCGTCTACATCTTCACCCGTTGTGTATAACGGCCGTGAGTTTAGGACAGCTTCAATTTGGCACAATAACGTCGCCATCTCTTCATATGTTAAATTGCTGTCTCCTATAACTCTTTTAAGATGGTACTTGACTGACTTAACCCCAGCTTCCCACATACCTCCGAAGTGAGGTCCTGCCGGGGGAATAAAATGCCACCTTTATTTGTTCTTTTGCTAGAACAGGTGCAATTTGCACATTGTCGTGCATTGCTTTGACGAAATCTTCATCTAGTTTTCTTGCAGCACCCACAAAATTGGTTCCATTATCTGAGTATATATTAGCACATTTGCCCCGTCTAGCTATGAATCGTCGAAATGCTGCTAAAAAGGCATCAGTGGTTAAGTCACTCACTATTTCTAAGTGCATAGCTTTAGTTGCCATACATACGAATACTGCTATATACCCTTTGTATGTCTTTTGCCCACGGTTTTTGGAGCATCTAATGTGGTAAGGTCCAGCATAGTCCACTCCGGTGTTTTGGAATGGCCACGACATTGTGACTCTATACTGGGGCAAATTACCCATTATCTGCTCTGCTGTATTCTGGCGATACCTTGCACACGTAACACATTCTCTCAAATATTTTTTAAGTGCGTTTTCTAAGCCAAATATCCAAAATTTCCTTTGAATATAACTCCTCATAAGGTTAACCCCTCCATGCAGCGTTTCCTTATGAGCATTTTTAATATTAAAAAACACTGCTAAAGGAGTTTTTCTAAAAATAATGGGGTGCCTTGTATCAAAATTTACGTTGGCATTTTGTAATCTGCCCCAACTCTTAAAAAACACCATTGTGTTATAAAAAAATTTAAAGAGGAACGATCCAATATAATATCTTTCAGACTTTTATTATTTGTTGTTTTTGCGGAGGCATCAAAAACAACTCTCAATTTAGTGGTTAAACTAGAATCTTTTATTACAGCTTGATGAGGTAGATAATATGTACCCTCGTCATTAGCTTCGATCATATGACCCAACTCTAAATATTCATTTATAAACTTTGTATACTCCTCTTTAAGTTTTGGGTTTCGTTGAAATTTTTCTCTAAGTTGAGAAACCGCGCAATCGCTTGGGCTTTGGAATCGCCCAACTCCTTGTCACATTTGAATGGCATAGTGACCACATACCTTCCCGATGTGTCATTTCTCGTTGTCTTCTTAAAATTTTCCTCACACGTATTGGCTTCCATATCTTCTTTCTCGTCTTCTTCCATCTCCCAAAATCGGTTTAAATCAGTTACATCAATTGCCGTCCCCACTATAGCACTGTTTCCTTTGGTTTTGGTGCACCCTGACACAATCCATCCAAACTGTGTATTTTGTCCCAACAATCCATCAACTTTAGTTACTCCACTTTTCACTATGTGGGTGTAAACATCTACCCCCATAATCATATCCACCCGGCCTGGCATATTAAAATTCGGGTCAGCTAAAACGTACGACTGCCATTTAGACATATCTACATTTGCCGCCTTTATTGGAAGAGCTTTCATTAATTTCGGTAACACAATTGCTTCCACCTTAAGAAGCTCTTTCCATGGTTCACGCATTTTTATTGACAATTTAATTTTGTGCTTTGAAGTACACTTTTTTGTTGACGATACACCGCTTATTTCTGTATGAGCCTTTATTTTTGGCAATTTTAAAATCTGAGTTGCTTCCTCAGACACGATAGTACCATGTTTAATCTTAAACATTCACTAAGGGCCGCCAAACGTTGTCGTTTGAAGCCTTCTAGTTATATTTATTTTTCTTATAATAATTATTATTACAACTATAATTAATATAATTAATATAATTGCTATTACTAAAGAAGCATGACCAGTTACATGATGAAAGTTTAGACCAAAAAATTCTAAGTGGTGGTCTTTCAAAGATTTTAATTCAATTTTTATTCTTTCAAATTTTGCTGTATGATTTATCATTTTAACTCCCACTGGGTCCCAGATTATCTTCGGAACATCGCTAATATCCCCTATGTGTGAGGTCTCGATAGCTTGATACGATTTCGACTGGATACTGTGATGAGCAACTAAAATCTTATCTGATCTAATGCTGAAAATACCTTGTTCTGGAATATCTACTAACTCCTGTTGTGCATTACCACACTGGACTCTAGCCTTAGAATGAGGTGGAACTTTTAATAGCCAACTACTTCTACTTTCTAGCTCGATCCAATATGATTTTAAGTCAACTATCGTTTTGTAGACACAATTAGACTGACTATTTGGTTTCAACGGTGTGATTTCACAAGCATTATCATTGGCACTGCTCCAAGGCCAACTACCTTCACACACTCTTTTATTAAATTGCCACGTCTGACATTTATTTAAGGTGGATTCGGTCATAAGATGATAGGAGTCTATTTCGAAATTATATACTAAGTACTCGCTATTCACCTGTACCATTACCATCTGATTATTATTTATTCTTACTGGTACTGGAATGACCCTGTAAAGCAGAGATGGGTGCCTACCAAATAATGGAATTTTAACGTTTATAATTAACTTCCTGTCCACAAAAATTCCCTTGGCTGTCAATAACGTATATATATCTTTTAGTTCGGTGTCTGTTCTTTTGCCTGGTAGAACTAATGATTCGGACAAAACTATCTTTTATATTCGGTATTATTCGGTCTTTAATTGGCTTGGTTTTAAAATATTTGGGTTTAACCTTCCATGATTAATATCTATCAAAAGACTTATAATTCCTGCCTGAATTTTCTCGCAATCCTCAATAACGGAGGTAAGCTGCTTTGTTATCATAAAAAAGTTAATTGATTCTTTGTACACGTAAAAATTTTCTTTTAGCAGCTCTGTCATATTTTCGATTCTCCTGTTCATGCTATGGAAATTTTCATTTATCTCATCGGTAGTACTCTTGAGAATGTTTGCTGTAGAATCGACTACAGATGTCTGCTTCTGTTCCAATTCCTTTAAATTTTCTTGATTGGCTAATAAGTTTGTTTTCTTCCATGGTTTCTCTTCTTCTGCGTCCATTATACCGAATAATATATGGTACAGTGATCCCACAAATTCAAATGGCGCCCGTCTTTGTCGCGACTTACTTTTAAGCATGAACAGTTTGTTGTTCTCTTCAATATCTCTTATCTGCTTAGAAGTGTTGTCTAGTACTAGATTGCACTGGTCCTCAAAACTAAACAACTTTGTACACACTTCCCTCATTTTAAGTATTAACCTGTCACCCTTGTTAAGCATTTCAAAATAAGCCGTCATATCGTAATATACTATAAGATCCCATGAAGATGATACAATTTCCACTTCACCCATCGGGTCTAAATATAACGCGGCTGTTGTGTTGATCTGTTTTAAAGAAACCTTTGGCTTACTTTGCCCCACTGTGGTTGCATTTGAAACTTGGCAAAGCAGCATTAGCATAGCCATAATCAATAATGATACCATTTTTGGTATTCCTGGCAACCCGCGCCCTCTTGATTTTGGTGACCGAGTTTCCTCTTCTTCGCTTTGTTTAACTCCAACTAACGGACAAATTTTACTAATTGGTCTTGTAATCGACCCTTCTTGTAGCTTTAATTTGACTACCCGAACTTTATCATCCCGATCTTTGTGGGTTTCTTCAATTTTTCCCAACGGCCATCTTGCGGGATGACAGTTCTCATCTTTAACTAGCACAACCTGTCCTTTAGCCATATTTTCTAAGGACTTTCTCCATTTATTTCTTTGTTGGAGAGTGTGCAAGTATTCTTCTTTCCATTTCATCCAAAAATCCCTTTTCAATTTCTGGATTAATTTCCATCTGTCTAGATTGCCTATCTTTTGTTCTGATATGGACTCTACGGTCTCCAACAGCGGTTTTCCAATCAGAAAATGCCCTGGTGTTAACACATCATTGTCGTCTACATCTTCACCCGTTGTGTATAACGGCCGTGAGTTTAGGACAGCTTCAATTTGGCACAATAACGTCGCCATCTCTTCATATGTTAAATTGCTGTCTCCTATAACTCTTTTAAGATGGTACTTGACTGACTTAACCCCAGCTTCCCACATACCTCCGAAGTGAGGTCCTGCCGGGGGAATAAAATGCCACTTTATTTGTTCTTTTGCTAGAACAGGTGCAATTTGCACATTGTCGTGCATTGCTTTGACGAAATCTTCATCTAGTTTTCTTGCAGCACCCACAAAATTGGTTCCATTATCTGAGTATATATTAGCACATTTGCCCCGTCTAGCTATGAATCGTCGAAATGCTGCTAAAAAGGCATCAGTGGTTAAGTCACTCACTATTTCTAAGTGCATAGCTTTAGTTGCCATTCATACGAATACTGCTATATACCCTTTGTATGTCTTTTGACCACGGTTTTTGGAGCATCTAATGTGGTAAGGACCAGCATAGTCCACTCCGGTGTTTTGGAATGGCCACGACATTGTGACTCTATACTGGGGCAAATTACCCATTATCTGCTCTGCTGTATTCTGGCGATACCTTGCACACGTAACACATTCTCTCAAATATTTTTTAAGTGCGTTTTCTAAGCCAAATATCCAAAATTTCCTTTGAATATAACTCCTCATAAGGTTAATCCCTCCATGCAGCGTTTCCTTATGAGCATTTTTTATTAACAACACTGCTAAACGAGATTTTTCTAAAATAATGGGGTGCCTTTTATCAAAATTTACGTTGGCATTTTGTAATCTGCCCCCAACTCTTAGTAAACCGTCGTGATCTAAAAACGGATTCAGACGGGACCGATCCACATAATATCATTCAGACTTTTATTATTTGTTGTTTTTGCGGAGGCATCAAAAACAACTCTCAATTTAGTGGTTAAACTAGAATCTTTTATTACAGCTTGATGAGGTAGATAATATGACCCCTCGTCATTAGCTTCGATCATATGACCCAACTCTAAATATTCATTTATAAACTTTGTATACTCCTCTTTAAGTTTTGGGTTTCGTTGAAATTTTTTCTCTAAGTTGAGAAACCGCGCAATCGCTTGGGCTTTGGAATCGCCCAACTCCTTGTCACATTTGAATGGCATAGTGACCACATACCTTCCCGATGTGTCATTTCTCGTTGTCTTCTTAAAATTTTCCTCACACGTATTGGCTTCCATATCTTCTTTCTCGTCTTCTTCCATCTCCCAAAATCGGTTTAAATCAGTTACATCAATTGCCGTCCCCACTATAGCACTGTTTCCTTTGGATTTGGTGCACCCTGACACAATCCATCCAAACTGTGTATTTTGTCCCAACAATCCATCAACTTTAGTTACTCCACTTTTCACTATGTGGGTGTAAACATCTACCCCCATAATCATATCCACCCGGCCTGGCATATTAAAATTCGGGTCAGCTAAAACGTACGACTGCCATTTAGACATATCTACATTTGCCGCCTTTATTGGAAGAGCTTTCATTAATTTCGGTAACACAATTGCTTCCACCTTAAGAAGCTCTTTCCATGGTTCACGCATTTTTATTGACAATTTAATTTTGTGCTTTGAAGTACACGTTTTTGTTGACGATACACCGCTTATTTCTGTATGAGCCTTTATTTTTGGCAATTTTAAAATCTGAGCTGCTTCCTCAGACACGATAGTACTCTGGGCCCCACTATCAATTAATGCTCTTAATGTCTCATAACCACCATTCACTGCCTTTACTTTTATTAAGGCCGTAGCCAACAACGCCGGTTGTGCCGTTACACATGTATTGATCTTTTCCCTCCGTTCACCAATATGGAGTAATGTGTGGTGCCCCCTACTGCACACTGAACAAACAACCTCATGTGTGCATCTTTTATTGCTTGAATGTTTCAAGCACCTTGTGCATAATTGCACTTTCTTGGCTAATTCGACCCTTTCTATTGGAGTCACGCCTTTAAATTTATAGCACTGTAATGTGCTGTGTCCGGCAACTTTGCAAATCGGACAATTTTCATTCTAAACTTTGACTCCTACCGGTTTCTTTATAATTTCTTCCATTGCTCCTAGAGTATTTTGCACATCAAACTCTAGCTCCTCTGTTGCATTCTCAAACTCACTATTAGACACAAATCTTTCGAACAGCTCGTTTACCTTCTTCTGTACCTTCTGCCACATAAATTCAATTTTATTTTCAATTTTATTTTTGTGGAATTTAAATATTTCCACCTTCTTTTCCCTGATATCATTTTTTACCTCCTCCAGGTATTCCCGAAGTTGGCGAACTCTCTCTTCAAACTCATTTTCTTCACTTACACTTCCCTTATCTATGACCGTATCCATCTTAGTAGCGGCTTCTTTACTAGTACTAGGTCTAACGATTCTTCTACGATTTTATCTTTTATCCTTTTTTTTAAAATATGCCCATCCTCAACTCTCTTACTATTGAAATAATCGTGATCGACTGGTTTACATTTTAATAACATACTATGATTAGCTATCCACTTTGTTTGGATTTCATCTACCTCCTTTAAAATTTCCTTATTAATTTTACTAGCATCTAACCCTTCTAAAAACCTCAACCTTTCCATCAACTTGGCCTGCTTCTGTAGCAACTCAATTGTTTTGTCTGACAACATTTTCATAAATTTAAATGTATAAATATATATAAAAAAATATAATTCTTTTTGTATCTTATCTGTTGCTGCTGCTGCTGCTGCTGTTGCTGTTGCTGCCGCTGCTGTTGCTGATGTCGTCCTTCCTTCTTGATGGGTGATGACGAGGGATGTTAGAGGCCTTCGTATTTGTGCCCACGTCTCTAGGAATTATCGGGATTCCCACTGCTACTGTATACTGCCACCGCGTATACTCCGGTCACTGGGCACTTCTACTGGCTCTTTGACACTGTTCCTGCCACTGGCAATCTTGACTGGAACTGTCTATTAGTCTGTCTTTTTTTTTTTTGCTCATTAACACCGGTATGTTGAAGCGAGTCGCGAGTTGAGATTTTCTTTTGCGGAACTTTCCTTTTTTACGATATATTGGCTTCGAACACGCCACACCAAATTTTTGCCGACACGAATTTCTGCAATTGCTCCACAGCAAACTGCCTTTTAAATACGGACGCACTTTTTTTGAATTATATATTTTTTTAAATATTTTCAATTATACTCCGTTTCTTACCACTGGTGGGGGAAAACAGGAGTTTTTTATTTTGCTACCTTTAGCTGGTCTTAGCATAAAACGTAGCTAGATCGCAGACTTTAAGGAGCTGGTCAACCTCTTTGTCTCTTACCACTGGTGGGGGAAAACAACAGAGTCTTTACTCGAAGGACCAAAATGAATTGGATCTACGAGGAGCTCGAAGGACCAAAATGAATAGGGCTTCCGAGGAGAAGAAATAATAACCCGATCTTCATTTGTTGAATTCACAATCTGAACTGACTTTTATTTTTTAAAATATTTGTTAGGAAAGGTCTAGTCTTAGATTCTAAGGGTCACATATTTGGTGGTGGAATTTTAATTCTAAAGGCATGCATTAATTCCGGAAACCCGGATGTGTTGGTGTTAGATCTATTTATATTCCAAGCCTGCGATGATCGTTAAATGCCTAGCTGATTGCATCGGCTGAAACATAACTACATATATTCACGTCACGTACGCTAGGCAGGATTCGAATTATTACTTTAATTTATTTATTCTTTTAAGTGCGTATATTTTATGTCGTTTTAACAATTACCATGTTTAATCTTAAACATAAGGTATTTTTAAAAATACATACGAAAATTGTTACGTGAGTGGTACCCTCGGTCATAAATGGTCGATTTATAGAAAACGTGGCACAAAACCTACTCATAATGGACAGTTGATGTTCATTACTTGTTATAGTAAATTATTATATTATAACAATTACCCTATATATGATTAGTGTGTCGCAATTATAACTTGGCGGCGGCATTACTTATCTATTTTAGATAATGAGGGAACTTGCCAAGCTCTATGTATTTAATTTATATTACATACTAATTGGTTTCGGATGTATCGTAAACGCTTATCCCCAGAATTTGTAAATAAAGTTTCACTGGATTTATTTTATTTTCAATGGCAAGTTATTATTTCTTTTTCAGCATACATTCTTTGTTATGTAAAAATAAAAAAAATAAAAAAAAACCAACCTATTAAAGTTCGTTGATGACTTTTGCTTAATATATAATTAACAATACATTTGTTAATTATGGCCATTATTGGCGTCCATTGAGCTTGGTCCTGACAAGTTCATGGTTTTATTTTCTTGCTACCTTGGCACAACATCCGAAGAAGGTAGAAACATCGTGGGAGAATGAGGAGGGTTTTAGTACGTAGGCGCTGTAGAATATTTTTTTCTGTGGATGCAGCGAATCGTGCATGCTAGGTTTACCTAGTATCTTTTGAAGATTTCCCTACCTTAGCGATCAAAAAAAAAAAAAAAAAATAGCCAAATGCCTCGTCATCTAATTAGTGACGCGCATGAATGGATTAACGCGATTCCTACTGTCCCTATCTACTATCTAGCGAAACCACAGCCAAGGGAACGGGCTTGGAATAATTAGCGGGGAAAGAAGAGCTTGACTCTAATCTGGCAGTGTAAGGAGACATAAGAGGTGTAGAATAAGTGGGAGATATTTTTCCTTGTGTTTAATATCGTCAATGAAATACCACTACTCTTATTGTTTCCTTACTTACTTGATTAAATGGAACGTGTATCATTTCCTAGCCATTATACGGATATATTTATTATATCTTATGGTATTGGGTTTTGATGCAAGCTTCTTGATCAAAGTATCCCGAGTTTGTTATATAATCGCAAACAAATTCTTTAATGAGAGAATGCATTTATGTATTTTCAATTTGAAATTTTTGGTATAACTCCAATTACTCAGGTATGATCCAATTCAAGGACATTGCCAGGTAGGGAGTTTGACTGGGGCGGTACATCTGTCAAATAATAACGGAGGTGTCCCAAGGCCAGCTCAGTGCGGACAGAAACCACACATAGAGCAAAAGGGCAAATGCTGACTTGATCTCTGTGTACAGTACACACAGGGACAGCAAAAGCTCGGCCTATCGATCCTTTTGGTTTAAAGAGTTTTTAACAAGAGGTGTCAGAAAAGTTACCATAGGGATAACTGGCTTGTGGCGGCCAAGCGTTCATAGCGACGTCGCTTTTTGATCCTTCGATGTCGGCTCTTCCTATCATTGTGAAGCAAAATTCACCAAGCGTTGGATTGTTCACCCATGCAAGGGAACGTGAGCTGGGTTTAGACCGTCGTGAGACAGGTTGGTTTTACCCTACTAATGACAAAACGTTGTTGCGACAGCATTCCTGCGTAGTACGAGAGGAACCGCAGGTACGGACCAATGGCACAATACTTGTTCGAGCGAACAGTGGTATGACGCTACGTCCGTTGGATTATGCCTGAACGCCTCTAAGGTCGTATCCGGTGCTGGACTGCAATGATAAATAAGGGGCAATTTGCATTGTATGGCTTCTAAACCATTAAAAGTTTATTTTATAAACGACAATGGATGTGATGCCAATGTTATTTGTGACATAGTAAATTGGGAGGATCTTCGATCACCTGATGCCGCGCTAGTTACTTATTAAAACATTATTTAATACAATGACAAAGCCTAGAATCAATTGTAAACGACTTTTGTAACAGGCAAGGTGTTGTAAGTGGTTGAGCAGCTGCCATACTGCGATCCACTGAAGCTTATCCTTTGCTTGATGATTCGAATATAATTATAATAATGGTTTTCCCATTATTATATTATATTAAAATGGTATGCAGAAAAGAATTTTGCAACCAAAATGTGCCGCCGCCCAGGCACGGGTATCCAATTGACATGTCATATTTTTAGTGACGAATATAAAATGGACTTCTTGAAAATCTTAATATTGACCAAAATAATGATATGATATGAGATAAATTATTTATTTATAATCATATTAATGAAAATTATATGATGATTTAAAGTATATTAAAAATTATAAATATTTAACATGTTGTTAATATATCAGTCAGATAACAGAGCCACCCTAGTTCTAACCATATACAAATTATCGGCCAACAATCGAGTGTACATACATAACAACCACCTGTATAGCTTTCCCAGTTGCTTCATAGGGAAGTATACATACATGAGATTGCAAAAGCTGAAATTAAAAGGAATTGACGGAAAGGCCCCACACCAAGTAGTGATGCGCCTGCAAACAATATTATATTTATCAGATATATCAGAAAACAAAGTATATACACTACTTTTTCATCAAATATATGTATATCCCATAATCCATATAGATATATAAAGACAATTCGATATCGCCGCCCGCTAGTTCTAACCATAAAATATTGTCATATATAGCTTTCTCAGTAGCTTCATAGGGAAGTATACATATATGAGATTGCAAAAGCTGAAATTAAAAGGAATTGACGGAAAGGCACTACCAAGTAGTGAAGCCTGCAGATAATATTATATTTATCAGATATAAATATAAGAAAACAAAGTATAAACACTTTTTTTATCAAATATATCTAAATCCCATAATCCATATGGATTTTTAAAGGCAATTTTGGATACCGCTTTAGTCCTCTAACCAATATTCAATTGTCGGCAAGCAATTGAGTGTACATGTGTGTGAGTAGCTCTCTCATATCATGCTTCAGTGGGAATTATATTATATGATTGCAAAAACTGAAATTGGCGATTGGTTAATTTAGTAAAAATGGACAAAACATAAATATATTAAACAAATCTCTTCGAGCATATAAAATAATATTAAAATAAATATTTATATATATAAATTATATGAAATAAATTAAAATATCTCAATATTAAATAATTTTAAATATTTATTAAATATTACACTAAAATAATACATATGAAAATTGAATACTAAATGAATATTTCATATATTATTGAATTGAATATTAAATGAAATTTTCATATATTATTGAATTGAAAATTAAATGGAAATTTCATATATTATTGAATTGAATATTAAATGAAAATTTCATATATTATTAAATTGAATATTAAATGAAAATTTCATATATTATTGAATATTGAATGAAAATTTCATATATTATTGTTTTGAATATTAAATGAAAATTTCATATATTATTGTTTTGAATATTAAATGAAAATTTCATATATTATTGAATATTAAATGGAAATTTCATATATTATTGAATATTAAATGAAAATTTCGTATATTATTGAATATTGAATGAAAATTTTATATATTATTGTTTTAAATATTAAATGAAAATTTCATATATTATTGAATATTGAATGAAAATTTCATATATTATTGTTTTGAATATTAGATGAAAATTTCATATATTATTGAATATTAAATGGAAATTTCATATATTATTGAATTGAATATTGAATGAAAATTTCATATACTATTGATTATTAAATGAAAATTTCATATATTATTGAATTGAATATTAAATGAAAATTTCATATGTTATTGTATATTAAATGGAAATTTCATATACTATTGAATTGAACATTAAATGAAAATTTCATATATTATTGAATTCAATATTAAATGAAAATTTCTTATATTAAATTGTTAGTTAAATGGTATTTTCCTTCATAACAGCGCGACTTATGGAAAACGTGGCACAAAACCTTTATATGTGGTGTGATGTCGAGCGTTGGTATATTAAATGAATTAAAAGTAAATATCTCATATTCATATGATTTAATACATTTAATATCGGCAATGTCTATTTATTTATATAAAAGTATGAAGTCCTAAGGTATTTTTAAAAATACATATGAAAATTGTTACGTGAGTGGTACCTTCCTTCATAACTGCACGACTTACAGAAAACGTGGCAAAAAACATCTATATGTGGTGTGATGTCGAGCGTTGGTATATTAAATGAAGTAAATGTACATATATCATATTCATATGATTTAATAAATTTAATATCGGCAATGTCTATTTATTTATATAAAATTATGAAGTCTTAAGGTATTTTTAAAAATACATACGAAAATTGTTACGTGAGTGGTACCCTCGGTCATAAATGGTCGATTTATAAAAAACGTGGCACAAAATCTACTCATAATGGACAGTTGATGTTCATTACTTGTTGTAGTAAATTATTATATTATAACAATTACCCTATATATGATTAGTGTGTCGCAATTATAACTTGGCGGCGGCATAACTTATCTTTTTTAAAGTCGTCCTCGGCGACGTTGAGTATACCCTGTACCAACTAGATACATTAAAAAAAAACTTCGAAGTAGCCATCAATTTCATACAAAATTTCCTTTACATGCAGCAGCAACGAACGCATGCTATCTCGCTCACTCCTGTCAGCCAATCTCGCCCTAAGCATTTCAGTACAAAAAGAATATGGGCATATTTCCGATGTTTACTGTCCGATTTGGACAAATTTTGGTCAGCTGGTGCAGATTGGCTTTATAGTTAGGTGTGCCAAATAAGAATATGATGTCTTTCATACAGCTCTAGTATTCGTTTTTTCCAAACTGCGGGGGCGGAAGTGGGCGTGGCTTAAGTTGAAACAAACTTGACTTGTGTAGACACTAGACGGATATTCCCACCAAATTTGGTAGCTCTAGCTCATAGCTCATAGCTAGCTCTAACTCACGGACAGACGGTCATGGCTCAATCGTTTCGGCTAGTGATGCTGATCAAGAATAGATATACTTTATGGGGTCAAAAATGTATATTTCTGCCTGTTACATACATTTTAGCGACTTTAATATACCCTTTTACCCTATGGGTACAGGGTATAAAAAACGAAACCAAATTTAAGCTTAGTATACCGACCTTGCAGCCGCGCAGTGTAACTTGAAGCGAAAAATAAATAAACAATAACGAACAACAGAACACAAAGGCGCTGCAAAAATTCAAACAGGCCTCGTCTTCTAGGTTTTACCCTTAAATCAAATACAAAACAAAAAAAATCCATTATTAAAGCAAAGCAAACTGAAAATAAATGTTAGCATTTCGAAATTAAATTATTCGATACCTAAATATTTTTGCAATTCTTATAAAACACTGAATCCAATTCCACTTTTAAATATTTACTTTACAAATATTTTTTTACAAATTCAAAACATTCCTTAATATCGCTTACTAACTAACATTCGCTTACTAACCAATCATGGCCAATCCAAACAATCTATTGAGACCCTCAATAATTAACGCCATGGACACAGACGAATTACAATCAACCTCAGCTAATAATGCTGAACACAATCAGAGACAGCAGCAAAGAACAGTCGAAGCAAATTCTATAGAAAACTACATAGACCAAATAATTAATGACAGAGTAGCAACAATAATACACAACATGACTGCTAACGCTAATACTAGCGATTTTGCTGAGGCAGCTGCTTATAGCATAGACCCTAATTCTAGAGGCAACGTTACCGATCTAGACCGCGTCCCGGACATAGTGAAGAGAATGAGAGAATTTTCGGGAGATCCAATTGAGTTTAACTCTTGGAAAAAGGGCGTAGATAGGATACTAGAGGCATACTCCAGTATCAAAGGGTCACCAAAATACTTTGGTATTCTACAGACAAGGTTCTATATTCCTATAACTCCCCTGAACTGGGAGGCAATTGTTCGTTATCTCACTCTACACTTCGCAGACAAACGTGACTTAAGCACACTGGAGTACCAACTAACTACAGAACACAGACACAGAATACACAACAGACAGTTGAGGAATTTTACCAATGTATCTACCAACACCTATCCTTGATCCCCAATAAGGTTAGCTGTACGAATTTAGACAGACAAACTGAAGTGGCTATGACAAAATCCTATAGAGATAGGGCGCTAGATACCTTTGTAAGAGGCCTACGTGTTGATTTACCACGCCTTCTCGGCATCAAGGAACCAACCGACTTGCCACAAGCCTTGCATTTGTGTCTTAAATTAGAAAATCAAACGTATAGAACAACCCACGCAAACAATAGACAGCAAATCACGAAATTCAAGAACATTGACCAGAACCCAATTCCTGCACCTCGTAGGTTCATGACGAATCCACCAAACAACCCAAGTTATGGAATGCCGATATATTCACCATTTCAGCATCCACCTCCAATTCCTCCACGGAGACCAGTACCTCAACCCAGAACATTGTACAGTTATAACCAGGGTCAGCCCGGTCAATTACAAAGACCACCAAATCAATTCAGCTACCAACCACAATTTTGGCCTCAATCAAACCAACCCAATCAATACCGACAGACCCAACCAATAGCCCCACCTCGTCCGACTGCTGCCAAGCCAGCAGAGCCAATGGACATTGACCTTAGCATACAAACGAAGATGGTCAACTATATGAACAGACCCCAGTTCGATGCCGGTAAAAGACCACCATTCCCCGCATATCAAGTCGCGAAAAGACAAAGGCTTTTTAATACCGAGGGAGCAGAGTGTCAGGTACAAAACGACCAAGGCTATGCTGAGGCATACGCTACCATGACGGACTATGAAAAAAAAAAAAAAATTTCGAAATACTTATCGATACGGGCTCAAATGGAAACTACATACAACCGAGGCATGTTATAAATCCCAAACCGAACGAAGCCCCTTTTAAAGCAATTACTGTTGGAGGTAGCATCAAAATAACACACCACAAACTCGCGAATTTATTCAACCACCCGGAAGGTACTGTAAAATTTTTTTTACTACCAACCTTAAAATCTTTTGATGCCATTCTTGGCAACGACAGCCTTAAAGATTTAGAAGCAGGGATCGACGTTGCCCACAAAGTGATGACAATTAAAGGAAAAACAAGAATACCGATAAAAGAAAAAAATACGAAGCAGTTAACAACAAACAAAAATTAGACCTCGAACAATTGGTACAGAAATATCCCAACCTCTTTGCGGACCCAAATGAAAAACTGACCTACGCTACAAATGTAGAAGCAGAAATCAGAACGTCCACTGACTCCCCAGTATATTCAAGATTTTATCATTATCCATTGTCCCTAAAAGATGAAGTAAATAAACAAATTCAAGAGCTGTTAGCTAATGGCATTATTTGACCTTCATGGTCACCTTAAAACTCACCAGTATGGATAGTTCCAAAAAAATTAGATGCAAGAAAATTTCGAATGGTCATAGACTATCGAAAATTCAATAAAGCTACTATAGCAGACAAATACCCAATTCCCGAGATTAATGACGTATTAGCCCAACTCGGCAACAATAAACTGTTTTCTGTCCTCGATCCTAAGAGTGGATTTCATCAAATCCCGCTAAAAACGTCTGATATTCCGAAAACAGCCTTCGCCGTGAATAACGGAAAATACGAGTTTACACGACTCCCATTCGGATTAAAAAACGCACCATCCATTTTCCAGCGTGCGCTCGATGATATTCTCAGAGAACACATCGGGAAAATATGTTACATTTATATTGACTACATAATCATTTTCAGTAAAGACAGGGAAACACATACAAAAAATCTTTAAACAATCTTCCAAACTTTGCAAAATGCCAATATGAAATGCCAGTTGGACAAATGCGAATTCTACAAAAACAAAGTCGAATTCTTAGGGCTCGTCATTTCTGACAAACGTATCGAAACAAACCCAGACAAAGTACTAGCAATAGTTCAGAACTGTGTCCAAAAACAATTCAAAGAAAAAAAGAATTGATAAGAACCCAGACGTAGTAGATGCTTTTAACAAAATCAAGAATTCCTTAATGTCCAATGAAGTTATTCTTCAATTCCCTGATTTTCACAAAGAATTTCAATTAACAACAGATGAGTCTGATTTCGCGATAGGCGCAGTACTTTCCCAAGGTGATAGACCAATTTCTTTTCTGTCAAGAACGCTTTCCAAAGCGGAAGAAAACTACGCCACTAACGAGAAAGAGATGTTAGCCATAGTTTGGGCATTAAAAGTCCTCAGAAACTACCTATACGGTAGAGCAAAGGTCAAAATCTACACTGATCACCAGCATCTCACTTATTCACTTAGCAGCTGGAATGGGAATTCCAGAGTAAAAAGATGCAAAGCATACCTTGAGGAATATAATTACGAACTACTATACAAACCGGGTAAAAGTAACGTAGTCGCAGACGCGTTATCAAGACCAAGCCAGATCAATTCAGTTACGTCAACACAACATAGTTCAGAAAGTTCAGCAGATAATTTAATTTACAGCATAGAAGTCCCTATCAATACATTCAAAAATCAACTCTTTATCAAGAGAGACGACTCAACCAACTACAATTTCGATATCCCATTCCCAACAATACATACGCACCCGATTCAACAACCAAAATATAACGAAAATGATTTACTGGACATCTTAAAAAAGCATTTAAACCTATCAGTTGTAAACGGAATCATAACGTCAGAAGATATATTGGGAACAATACAAAAACTAAACCAGTCACACCTTAAAAACTATAAAATCAGATTTACGTCATTGCATGTAAAAAACATTTTAACAGACACAGAACAAGAAGAGGAAATATTAAAAGAACAACAGAGCTCATCCAGGACATAAAAAAACCATTAAACGACTTAGTGTTCTATTATGGAGTACCAAAGTGTATTGTCATGGACAATGAAAAATCACTGAATTCAGGAACTATAACCTTCATGCTGAGAGATCAGTTAAATATCGAAATCTATAGAGCTCCCCCTTACAAAAGCTCGGTGAATGGACAGGTGGAAAGATTCCATTCCACATTGTCTGAAATAATGAGGTGCCTGAAAAATAACCAAAAGCAAAACAATTTCAAGGAATTATTAAATAGAGCAGTATACGAGTACAATTCATCAATACATTCAGTCACCAATAAGAGACCTTTGGACGTTTTCTTTGGTAGACACATTACAACAGACCCAGAATCCTATGAAAAATCCAGACAGAACAACATAGACAAAATAAGAATAAAACAAGAAACGGCCTTGGAGCACCATAACAAAAAACGTAAAAAAATACAAAACTACAATAGCGGACAGGAAATCTTTGTCAAACAAAACACCCGCCTAGGTTCCAAACTAACAGCTAGGTATAAGAAAGAAACGGTGAAGGAGGACAAAGGTACCACTATACTAACCGAATCGGGGAAAATAGTACATAAAAGCAATATTAAAACTCAATAATCCCTTTCCCACAGATTGCTGACTAGCATACGGACCAGTTCATGTTTCTTGGAAACATTCAATTTCACCAACGCACAAACAATTTCTATAAATAAAGGAGTGGGAAAAATACAGATTTCCACTACAACCATAGCCCATATCATATGGGCTATCCCATATCATTGACTTAAACCAAATAGAAAATGCCATCAATTTATTATCATATCGTACCGAAAACGAATTAAAAAATAATCATCTTTTTCCCACCTTACACTATTAGATAACACAAACTTTCACCGCATTTTATGCTATCACGTCCACACTACCCCATAGACATGCTAGATCCGTTAACTGGATAGGCTCAGCCTAGAATATGTGGCAGGGAGCCCTGACCATGACGATCTAGTTATGCTAACCCAAAACTTAGACGAGTTAGTATGAAATAATAACAAACAAATCATTATCAATAAACAACTAGAGCATAGAATCAATGAACTAACAAAAACATCTAATGACCTAGCAAACTTAATAAAAGAGATAGTTTTTTCACTAACGAGATAGCTATTAGTTTCCAAAACCAGATTAGACTAATAAAAGAGAAAATAAACAACATAAGGCATGCCATTCAATGAGCAAGACTTAACATAATTAATTATGTATTACTAAGTGAGGACGAGTTAGAATTGATAGCTGACACATTTAACGATCAAGCACTACTTTAATAATAATAATAATAATAATCTTAACCCAAGAAAGTCGCCCGGCTACGACAAAATAACCCCGAAAATGATCCAAGAACTCCCGACTTGTGCCGTCCGACACATCTGCAAACAATTCAACGCGATAGTAAAAACTGGTCACTTTCCCATA
Organism: Drosophila saltans; assembly: GCA_018903575.1. Classification (NCBI taxonomy): domain Eukaryota; kingdom Metazoa; phylum Arthropoda; class Insecta; order Diptera; family Drosophilidae; genus Drosophila; species Drosophila saltans. The sequence continues at coordinate 67,830 of JAEIGH010000292.1, read as the reverse complement.
AGTTGGAAAAAATCAGTATTCATAAAGATCATACAGACCCATCAGTTTATTGCCAAGTCTTTCAAAACTATTTGAAAAAGTCCTACAACTCCGTATAAATACAATCTTGGTAAACCAAATAATCCCACATCATCAATTTGGCTTCCGCGAAAAGCATGGCACAATTGAGCAAGTCAACCGTATCACCTCAGAGATCCGCACAGCATTCGAGCAAAAAGAATATTGCACAGCAATTTTTCCCGACGTCGCCCAAGCCTTTGACCTAGTCTGGATTGATGGCCTAATATATAAAATAAAAGCGACGCTCCCACAATATGCACACAGGCTAATGGAATCTTATCTATCCAACAGAAAATTCGCTGTGCGATGTAATAGCTTCACCTCTGATGACTTTGAATCAAAAGCAGGTGTACCTCAACACTTTATATTTTGTACACAGCGGACATACCAACAAGCCCTACACTCATCACATCTACTTTCGCCGATGACACGGCTATCCTTAGCCGCTCCAAATGTCCGATCAAAGCTGCTGAGCAACTGGCAACCCATTTAAAGGAAATTGAAAAGTGGCTAGCAGATTGGCGCATCCGTGTAAATGAACAGAAATGCAAGCACGTTACGTTTACCCTCAATAGAAGAAACTGCCGATCATTGACGCTCAACAACGTGCCAGTGCCTCAATCCTACGATGTTGTGTATCTTGGAGTTCACCTGGATAGAAGATTAACTTGGCGTAGGCACATCGAAGTCAAGAAAAAGCAGCTAAAGCTTAAAGCACACGGACTACATTGCCTTATCAATGCACGATCTCCCCTATGTTTAGAGTTCAAAGTTCTTCTCTACAACTCGATATTAAAACCCATCTGGACATATGGCTCTGCGCTATGGGGAAACGCAAGCATGAGCAACATCGAAACCATACAAAGGGCTCAATCCAAGGTTCTCAGAACCATCACGGGAGCACCTTGGTATATCCGTAATAAAAATGTACAGAAGGACCTACACATTCCTAGCGTAATAACCGAAATAAAGGTACAACAGCTAAAGTACACCGTTAAACTGCAGGCTCACCCGAATACTCTGGCCAAATCATTAACACGAGTACGTGAAAGTACTCGTCTTCAATGTAGCATCTTTCGGATGTTAGGTTATGTGTTAGATTAAGATAAACCTAGAAAATTGTTGTTAGTCTTATAAGCCTATATAAGAGAACAAATAATACGTTAAAAAAAAAAAAACTTTATTCAATGATTCTTAATTCTAAATTCTGCGGCAGCAGCAGCAGCATCAGCGTTGGCCGAGGCGCGAGCAACTGATCTTGGCAGAAGAGTTAGAGTCGGCGAAGAGGTCGGAGTGTAATCAGGGAGTATGAAAGTGTTAGTGGGTAAGATTAGTGTATCGTGGCCGCGGCTACAAGGCCTGACAGCTGATACAAAGTTAACTTATATGTATGCCGCCTCAGCGGAAGAATGAGAATGTATCATGTTGCTTAGTGACAAAGTGGTCGCGCATGCAAGATATGCAGACTCAGCAATGTCCAGTACCAGTAACATCTTTCAGATGTTAGGTTATGTGTTAGATTAAGATAAACCTAGAAAATTGTTTTTAGTCTTGCAAGCCTATATAAGAGATTCAACAAACAAATAAAACGTTGAAAAAAAAAAGAAATGATACTCGCATGTGAATTTTCTTTAATAAAATGATCCAAATCAGAGCCAGTAGACCGACTTGTAGTTTACCTATGAATCCGTTCTCACCGACTAAATTTGAGTCGAGGACAAGCACGTGCAACCGGTTAGATCTAATAATAACACTAGCTCACAAGATTGGACTTTGTGATATGCTACAGTTTGTTCAATTATTATAAATAATTATAATTTTATTAAATGGCGCCCAACATTGGAGGCTCAATGGTTTCGGAAGCCCCGACAAAACTAAAAAGTAATAATTTGATTCATAAATCAACAACACCTCTGATTTTTTTTACGTTTCTTGTTTCAAATTCGATTTAAAAGTCCTCGGATCAGCTTAAAATATTTTTAGCTAATTACGCAAGTCAACCCAATTCCTCAGACAGCAGTCGAAAGATATTACTAAACGTAATACCTGAGTTGCCAACGGACAACAATCATAGCCTAGGAGTAAGGAGTATGTAGTAACGTTATACATGGCACAAAGCAATGGCGTACCAGAGTTGAAAGTAAAATCAAGGCTGATACAACTTTTTGATTATAATGACAAAGATAGCAATTTAAACCAATCTTTATTCCGAAACAAGTTAGAATATTTATCAAAAATTATTTTATTTATTATTTCGTATTGCACAATATTTAATACGAATTGAAAACTAGGAATTCTAGCAACAGGAGCAATCATAATCTATTTGATATTTCTGTGTAAAACCACGTGCAACTAATCTACCTTTCATGTTACTGGATTTCCCATTTCATCATCCTTTAAAATAAACACCCATTTACTATCTACAATATTCTTATTTTTAGGACTTTTCTAATTTTTCTAACTTTGCACCATTGACCATGGCATGAGCCTTTTCAGTAATAGTTCATGGTACAGTTAAATGGTAACCGATTCCTTTCTGATTACAGAACTCTCGCATATCGCTTGTAGTGTCGCTTGGCACTGGTATATATATATTTAAAGGTAGCGCCTAAAAGATGCCAGGTTTTTTTTTTGGGTGCCCAAAGGTTAACATAAGTGCTAACATAAGAAATAAATGGAATAAATAGGAAAATAAGCAAAGCATTTAATAGCCTTTAAGTTAGCTCATAACGTCTTTTGTTTGTATGGCCTTTCGGACAACTTCGGAAGGGTTTTGGGTTTAAGAGGTGACCTTGGTATAAAAACCGGTTAGAGGCGCCCTCTAGGTTTCCCAGAGAGAGGCGAATAGCTCCAGTGAGAGGCGAGGGAGCCAAATGAAGTATGGCTGCGCCCAGGCAGAATGACCTAGTCATTATCATTTTTCACTGGCGACCAAAGAAGTTTGATATTTCGAAAAAAATTTTTTTTCTTGCAAATTTTTCTTGGGTGTACCTAACCCCGAACTCCATGCGGAAATTTTAATTACGAAGTGACGAAAATTTGAAAGCAACGTTATCACAGTGGACTATTTAATAATAGTCGGGGTATTCAAGACCAATAGGTAATTATAATTTTAGTGATTTGATTTGATTTTTAATTTCGGGATATGTCTGGTAGATCGCCGAAAATAAACCCTTGTGTCAACGTGCAGCGCCGGCAGCCTGAATAATTTGCAAGCCGGATTCCAAAGGCTACGGAAGGTGCTGCTACTAAGCCAGGGAAAAATTCCCTCTCGCCCACGGCGAGGGAGGCCCCGAGGAGAAGAAAAAGGAGCACTTGAGACTCCGACGTACCCAACATTCTGACGGGCGGTAGCTAAGTGATAGCTAAAATTTTTTTTTGTATAAAACTCTGCTAAGCTGACCCTATATTGGATGTAGTGGCCTAAGCTATCAAATTTTGTGTTTGTGCGGACGTATGGAAAAATTTTCTTTTCTGGTGATATCGCCAGTCATGTCTGTCGGGCTGTGCTCCCAAGAATAAGTCTGGTTGGTGATGTGCCTGACCGTTGGCGAAAAATTTTGTTGCAGTGAATAAGTTTTATGATACCAATAATTTATGCTGGAGCAATTGCGATAATTTTCTCTGGCGCTCCTGGGCCTAAGTTGTTCCGCTGTCCGTGCCATAATGTTGAGAGAAATCATGAATGCGGCTTAAATTCTAACCGAAGAATTTTTTTTGTTATAGTAAATACTGCATGAAGCAGATATATATTTTTATTGTTCAATCCAAAAAATGAATTTTGTAACCTTAGTTGATTGGAATTAAGAATTTCCCTTAAGGAACCCAAATCCAAATTCGCCCAGATCAACGCCAAGCGCTATTGTATTTATATCTTCATACGGAGTGTTAATTTGAAAGCGTAGAAATAGGGAACAATATGAATATTTAATTTTTAAATTTCCAGCCACTACCGCCTGAAAGATCTTTCATCGTGGGATGTGTAAAACCGTGAGTAAAGCAAACTAAAATTAAAAACCATACTAAATTTTGATAATCATTTATATCATATATATTCATATCATATATATTCATATTAACCCTGCACTGCGGGAATAATAATGCTAAGTCAGGTCGATGACCTTAAAAGAACAAAAGACATAGAGCAAACGTAATAAACAGCTGATCGCGGGTTGACTTAGGCGAAATTGGATTTTTTTTTATTGTTAATTAGGAATAGTAACATGCCTGTATTTTTTTTTTCTTTGAAACTTAAACTAACTTAGTTGTCGGTTACAAACAAAAACCATGAATTATTGTACAGTTTTAAATTACAAATATTGAATTATAATGAATTTTTAAAGTTTAAATAATTTTTCTTTTTGGAGTCATGCGGCGTAGAGGAGTTTAGCAGGGGCCAAAGGTTTTTGGGATCGCTGGCGAGGAGTAGTGGAAATGAGCGGTCATGGTAGGGTGGGCAACCTCTCGGGCTTTTCCGAGGTGTTTTCCGGATGCATTCTTATATACGACATGTTTATTACCCTTCATATTTTTCTATCTCCTTCTTTCTCTTGTATTTCTGGTTGATTAGCACGCGATTTTTTTTTCTTAATACCAATTTAACTAGCCGCGAATATCGGTTCTCGGGGAATAACAATTTCAATACCCTACCCAAGTCTTATCGACTAAAATGAGCCGGAGCAAGCGCGTGCCCTCGACAAAAGAACCACCCTTTCATCCATTCGCCCTAATCTACTATAGTGACACGCTACACGCTTGACAAGTATTCCCTACCCTTATCGATATATAGATTCACAACTTTTAGATTGAACTGTGCTTCGCTCTTCGCCACAAAGTCTTTGAACATAATAAATACATCCGATTTATGTTTTATTAGGTAAGTAACACAATAATGTGTAAACTGATCTACGAAAATAACATAGTAATTTTTATCATCAATAGTTGTGGGTGTAATCGGGCCGCAGACATTAGAATGTATAACAAAAATCCTTTTATATGTTCCTTATTTTTATACTTGTCAAAACGTAATCTCATGTACCTATACCTTTGCAGCTTCACTGTTTTATTTGTGAGGACGCGAAATGGATCGCATCCACACAATTATCCTGGATTCCGGACATGCACGTCTGAGTTTATTGTTTTATTTTTGCATCTATTGTTATGACCTCTTATTATGATCTCGATTATTCTTTATTATAAGCCACTGAAGGCAACCCTTTATTCTAAAAATCCAGTGTTATTTTTATTATCAATAGGTTAATTTGAAATTGGCGGGCAATCCCGGTGGAGAAATTATCACCGGTAGGTTAATTCAAAATTGGCGGGCGATATCCACAGAGTCAGGGATGTATCGTCTTTCAGTGTTCGAGTCAAGATGGGGTCCTGAGTTAATGAGGTCACACTAAGCCGATTAACCGGTATGTGTCGATAACGAGTCGATATAAAAGCTCAAATACGGGAAAAGAATGTGACCAGGGCGCAAGCGTGGCGGCGTGGCAGCACTTGATGTGGAACTCTCGAAGCGGATAGACGTGCATACGGAAAGTAAACGGGCAAAGAGTGAAAGTTTCGAAAAGTGAAGTGTGAGAAAGACAGTTCTGATAAAAAAGAAAAATAGAAATAAAAGGAAAAACAAAAAAGCATAAGATCGGTGATAGAGACACGTATTAACAGTGGTAAGAGTGAGCGAGGTGTGGTGTGGAGACTAATTATTTTCTGCCAACAAAACATGGCTCGCGCCGATTCAGAGTAAGCATTGGGGTTAGAATGATAGTGGGATAGACCTGGTGCAGTCCGGTAGTCATTTTGTTTTCTTTAAAAGAAATTGTACGCTTGATAATAGGATTTTTTTTTTAAAAAAAAAAAAAAAAAAGGTAAAACATATAAAACGAAATAAAGAATAAGACAAAAAAAAGGAAGAAGAAGATAAGAAAAATAATAAGAAGTGAATAAAATTAAAAGGCATTAAGTGTTCATTTCATTTGCATGCGGTAGTATTGGTTTACTTGTTTTCCTTCCCCTTCCCACTAACCCCGCACTAGTAGAGGACGATCTCCCTACTAGTTCTTTATACCATCTATTAACATCCGAGGTAGCAGAGGATTACTCCCTGCTGATCTCCCTTTTTCTAACTCGTAGTTTGAATCTCAGGTGATCTTACCCGTGCGAGGACCACCCTCCCGCCGAGGCTCGGTATACCTGAGATTTCTTACTCCTCCCCCCTCTGTAGTTAACCGGTAGTTTTAAATCTCAGAGGAATCTGACCCGTGCGAGGACCACCCTCCCGCCGAGGTTTGAAATATATCTGACATTTCCTACCCTAGTAGTTCCCCCCTAACCCCCGGTACTAGGTGTGGAGTTGCCCACCAGTTACCCAGTCTTAGCTGTACGCCCGGGACGCGTAGGCGTGAACCCGGGGTACCCGTGACCTAAAAGGGGCAAGGTCCCGTTAGGGATTAGCTAAAATTAACCCGACTGACCACGCCTCTTCACTCGAAGGTCTCGGCAGATACAAATTTCTTGTATTGTGGACCCAATAAGACTGAGAGTTGTACGCCGGCCTTAGGAGGTTCCTTACAAGTGGCGCCCGAGCAGGAACCCGAGATTTTTGACGGGTGAACCTTTCGGACGGATTAAAGCCCCGTCCCGTGATCAGTCCCGTTAGTTTTCCTTTTTTTTTAAAGAAAAGGTGTAGAAGATAAGCCGGAAAACAGGCATAAGAAAAAAAGGGTAACTTTTGATATGAGAAAATTTACTTTGTAGAAAAAATTTCGATTTGTAGGAAAAAGGAGCCGCGGACCTAACCTCAAAATAAAACTAGTGCGCGTAACCGAATAATCTTAACCCAAATAGAATAAAACCAACTTAACCACGTGTAACCAAATAACCAACGACGAAAATTTTTACGTGCACACGTACGTCTACCGAAATAAACGAGAAACGAAAGTGAAAGCAACGATTAAGAAAAACCATCAAAAAAAAAAAGGAAACAAAAACTGAGTGAAACCATGTGCCAACTAAATTGAAATATAAAAATCTAATAATGAGAAACATAAAAGAAAGTGAAAATACAGCCAGTGAGAAAACGATAAGAAAGCAGATTAATAAGGTGATCAACGAACGATATAACAAACAAAGTCAGGTGATCAACGAAAATAAAAGTAAGTGCAGATCAAGTGCAAAGCACTGGAAATCAACGAAAAGGGAAATCCCAAGGACAACAAAAAAAAAAAAAAAACACAGAGAAATCGACATACCGGTCAGAACGATGACCACCAAAGAAGAATGTGGTACGAACCCACATGGGGATGGCGGTGAGTACGAAACCATTGTCAAAACTAAAAATCCAGGGGTGGGCGCACGGTGGACTTATGCCCGGCGCAAAGAAGAATTGGCGTCCCTGGCCAACGAGTTCGGCTTCGATGCCGAGTGCAGAGTCGAGGAGGCTCGAAAAAACTTCGCCGCCATTTTGGCCACACAGGAGCTCCCGGAAGCTGTGTGGGCCCGTCTGTCTGAACTGGAGTCATATTATACAAAGTCGGCGCCAAAAATCCGAACACAGTTCGATCCCTCGAGAGGAACCGTTCTCGGTGGCTGAGTAATTCTGTTCAGGTGCAAGGAGGCGTCTGCTGGCGTAGGCGATGACCCGTTCTTTTCCTTCTTGATACTGGGTTAATACTGCGCCCAAACCATAATCACTGGCATCTGTCTGCAAGTAGAATTTGGAGTTAAAATCGGGGCAGGCCAAGATAGGGGCGGATGTCAATTGTAATTCCCGAATAGCTGCTACTTTCTCAGGGTCGGTATGGATACCGTGCTCGCTGACCACATGTCCTAAGAATTGTATTTTGCGTCTAAAGAATCTGCACTTGGCTTTCTTGATCCGTAACTTGGCTTCTCTGAGGCGTCGAAAAACTTCTTGCAGGTGAGTTATATGTTCTTCCAATGTCCTTCCGATGACGAAAATATCGTCCAGATACGCGAAGGCAAATGGATCCATCTCAGGTCCGATCACACTATCCAAGGCGCGTTGGAACGTTGCTGCTGCGGAATGTAGCCCGAAAGGCATTACCTTCCATTGGAACAGGCCACGACCTGGGACTGTGAACGCTGTGCATTCCCGGCTTGCTTTGGCCAGTGGTATTTGCCAATAACCACTTTTAAGATCCAGTGTAGAGATAAACTGAGCGTTGCGAAGTTTTTCCAGAATATGATTGATCCTTGGTAGAGGGTAGGCGTCTCGTATAGACTGCGCGTTGAGTTGCCTGAAATCGATACACATACGCGTCTCTCCGGTTTTCTTACCAACTAGTACGATGGGTGCGCTATGTGGGCTTTTCGATGGTTCGATGCGGTCTTCGGCTAATAACTGGTCCACGGTGTCATTGATGATCTTCTGTTGGGCCGGGTTGCGAGGGTAATAACGTTGCATGATTGGTTTGTCATCCTTCATAGTGATGACGTGCTCTGCGATGTGGGTGACACCTTGTAATGTGTCGAACTTTGGTAATTCCTGTGATAGGAACTCGTTGATGATTTTATTCACCCTCGCGTCTTTGGAGTATTCTGGCTCTGGAGATATCATGGTGCTTGCCATCCTTGTCGTGGGCCTGGATGCTATTAAGTTGAGTTTGTCTATTCTGACTGGTGATTTTTCGATGACTGGTTGACGAAATGGGTTATTAATGACGGCTTTATCGGAAACCGGAGGTAAGGCCGTGTTTCGGATCCGTTTTTCATCCGGCAACACTTCCACTGGGGAGCTAGGGGATTCATTGATGATTGACTGACTCTGGTTGTTGCTGGTTAAGGTACTCGACGGTTGTGAGGCAGCGCTGCAACTGACGAATGATCCAAGCAGGGCGTTTTGCATAGGTTCTAACTGTAGATAGCTTTCCCCGCACTGGATTATGGTCCGGGTGCCACGTAGGAAATCAGTGCCTAAGATCAATTGGTCCATAATACCTGGTAATACCAGCAATGGTATTTTTACTTGTGTCGTTCCCAGACATATCTCAGCTTCGATAGCCTGAGTGAATTCCTTTCTAGATCCATCGGCTAAGTTGATAGGGGTGTGTATTCGTTTCCAGTTCCCGTGGGTACCGATCTGCTGAGCCAGAGATCTGTGTATGAAGCTCCTGGTGGCTCCAGTGTCAAGGGTGGCGCTCACTTCACATCCGTTGACCTGGACTAAGGCGATGAGGCGACCCTTGTCGAATTAGAGTCTACTTACACTTGGGGCTGGCTCTTCGTTCGATCCTCTGTCTTACGTAGGCGCCCGGCGTTTCCCGACCGGCGACAGCAGTCGATGGTTCGTATATCGCGTTTTCCACATTCCCAACAGAATAATATCCTTGGATTGTTGCATTGCTTTGCGAAATGGTCCGGTTTGCCGCAGTTACGGCAAGCCCGGTAAGTATCCACTGGTGCCTCAGATACTTGGTAGAAGTGTGAGTAGCTTGCTGATTTTTCCGTGGAGGGCAAAGCTGGTTTGTTGGTGCTTCTGTTATTAACGAAGTTATTTTTACGTCCATTGGTAAATTGTTGCCCATGGCTGTCTGATATGTCCGAAGTGTTTGCCTGACTGCAAAAAGATGCGTCGAATCTCTTAGTACTTTGATTTAAATGGGTCAGCTCATATACTGAAACCTCTAATGATATAGCCGAAGAAACTAATACTATTATGTATTACCAAAATTACTCACATCGCGGTGGAAATCACAGTCGTGGTAGGTATATAGGTCGTAACTATAACAGAGGCGGCCAACGGTATAACAACAATAATACCAGAAATAACAACAATACCAACTCTAGAGGCGGGTCGAAAAGAGGCGGCTCAAATAGAGGAAACAGACATAGCAATCAAGTACGAATTACACAAAGTAATTCGGAAAACACTCAAACCCCCTTGAGCAACTGATGAGAAAAGTCTATAGCATAAACCTAAATCTTAGCAGCCTTATAAAAATACACAACCAAAAAAATAATAAGCCACTAACACTACTAGTAGATACTGGAGCTAACATATCAATTCTTAAAGATAATAGCTTATGTTCCGAAATAAATCAATATTTTAAAACAAATATAACAGGAATTGGTCAGTTAACATTTAAATCAATTGGATTAGCTACAATTGATTTACACTTCTATTATTTCATAATCAGTCTCGACTTCCAAGTAGTCCATAATGTAGTAGTTCCAGTACCATGTGACGGAATTCTGGGACTTGACTTCATTCGCAAACTTATTTGTTTCATAGAATATCACAACAGCAATCACTTACATACTAAATACATGTACCACTATTACTCAATGATATTGACAATTCAATATTATTACTAGCAAGGTCAGAAGTTTTGAAATTAAAATACCGTATTAATACCAAATCAGGAAATTCATCCTGGGATATTTATAGCTAACAGTATTGTAACAGGTAATAATGCAATAGTTCGTATCTTGAATACAATAAGTGAAAATATAAATATTTTAAAACCAAACATTAAATTGGAATCAGTAGAAAGTCATGAAATTAAACCATTTAGTAATAACAAAATCAATAGAATCAATCAAGAAATGAAGTCTTAAGTAAATTAAAGTTCCCAGAATTGTGCACCGAATACGGTGAAATATTTGGTCTCGAATCAGAAGCAATCTCAAGTAATAACTTCTACAAGCAAAAGCTAAGGTACATATAAAAAACTATAGAAATGCAGAAACAGAAAAGCCAGAAATAAATAGACAGGTAGAAAAATTGATAAAAGATGTTCCTAAGAAATCACTACCAAATTCAAAAGAAAAATACCAAAGAAGCTAATTTCCCTTTGCTTGTATACCCTTGCAGCTTCACCGTTTAACTATTTAATTTAAAAACAAAAATTTTTAAATAATTGGTATAAATGTTTAACAAAATCAAAAAAATAATAAAGGAGAAAAAACTGATTAAAGTCTCTACTCGAGGTGCTTGTTGATGTAATGTTGCTGCCAATACTCGTTTTACGCTCCTTACCATTCGTTCCCACGATCCACCTGAACTGGGATTCGCTGGCAATTGAATTGCCATGCAATGCCTTTTTTCGATAGTTCATCATTTATACAATTCCAATCCAACAAATTTGCTGTATTTCTTATCTTCTTATCTGCTCTATCAAAATTAGTTCCCATATCTGACAAAGTTTCGGATTGTCTAATTGTCAAACAAGTGAATAGTGCCACCCATCTCTTTTCATGATGTCGTCCTACAGTTACGAGGAGCGGACCGAAACAATCAAGTCCAACGTTTGAGAACGCTCTTTGACAAAGGTTAACTCTCTCAGTGGGTAATTGTCCCATGATCGCTGGTTTAGGGTGGGAAGCTTGATTTTTACACGTTTTACAATTATCCTTAACCCGTTTGACCGCCGTTCTAATACTGATAATCCAGAATTTGCGTCTTAGTTCGTTTATTATAAGCTCCTGATTTTGGTGATTATAAGACCGTGGTACCGTTTGATGATCAGGTCGGTCAAGGCGTGTCGATTAGGTAATATTATTGGTCGATGTTCTATCGTTTATCACTGTTGAATATTCCAGTCTTCCACTATCTTCCATAATATTCTTGTTACTCCATTTTTGTGACAACGTGTAAATTTTACTTTCTTTACGAACTACTCCACTTTTCTGTAAATCAGAGATTTCATTATTAGAACTTTCAAACTGTGCTAGTCTACATAAAGTTATTTCAGCTTCGTTCAATTCTAAAGCAGACAATCCTCCAACGTTCATTTGATTACCATGTTTAAGCAGCTTATTAGTAAATCGTAATGTCCATCCCATTTTACGTTTTAATCGCAGATAACTGGAAAAACGTTTAAATTTGACCACGCAGGGTCTCGAAATTCACTATTAACTGGGTCAGCTTATGCAAGTTATGAAAATCCATACGTCGGGTGTGCAATTGGTAGTCAGGCAATAAATTGTCATATATCCGCTGTAATTCCTGTTCTTCCGTATAATGAACTCGTCTCATCATGAGACGTAGTTCTAAGTATGTCTTGAATGCTTCGCCAGGGCGCTGTCTTCGCGTGCGGATGGCATCTTCCAGTTTTTCAAAGTATCTGGGCGGCAGAAAGAAATCTAGAAATTCTGTTCTAAAGTTGGCCCAATACGCGTCTAGTAGACCGCTGGTTTGCCACCATCCTTCGGCTCGTCCCGAAAATAAAATGGGCATCATATTAGGGAGCCATTCGGTGCTGATGCGATAAGTACTAGCCCTTGCTTCGAGTGTTTCCAGGAAGTATAATGGATCTGCGGTCCCATCAAAATGAAGACCCCATTTGGACACTTTCTCTATGAGATTAGTGTAACTGGTATTCTCGGTGGCTCCTTGTGGGTGTAGGTCTGTTGTAGCCATGCTGCTAGTGAACGCTGGTATTTGCAATAATTTTCCATCCGTGCCTTGGTTAAGAGATGCGTGTCTCTCCGTTGAATACTCCTTGTCAGTATGTCGGGCAGGTGACACCGGACGTGAACGTGGTTTAACTTCGAGACCTTTAACGAGGCTAGCCGCTTGTCCGTATTGCAATTCTAGTTCTGCTAGCCGGGAAAGTACATCTGGTTTATGGTCTTCCCTGGATGCGAAGCTAGAGAATCGGCTTCTCATCTCCTCGACTGAACCGCCAGGGGTCAGTCCGAATTAAAATAACTGTATTATCACTGAACGATGTATTCTTGCATGCTGCTGCACCGTAGTCGATATCCTTTATGATTGTTGGTTGGGATGTTGCAGCTGAGTTATTATTATATGCTGAATATCCTTGTATTAACTGAGTAGGCTGTGCGATGATCACCACTTCTGGTATTTGAACCTGGCTTAGTTCGATCCTTGCTATGCTTAACCGTAGTTGGTTATCCTTGCTGGTAAACGTCGGTTTAATTATGCTTGGTTATAGCTGAATATCCTTGCTGGTGAATGCTGGTTTTAAGTATCCTGGCTGTATATCCTTGCTAGTGAACGTTGTTATAAATAATCCTTGGTTATCGTTGAATATCCTTGCTGGTGAACATTGGTTTTAATTATCCTTGCCGTGTATCCTTGCTGATGAACGTTGTTATAATTATCCTTGGTTATCGTTGAAGATCCTTGCTGGTGAACGTTGGTTTAATTATCCTTGCTGGTTTGGTTTGATTATCCCTGTGTTATCCTTGAATATCCTTGCTGGAGAACGTTGGTTTTAATTATCCTTGGTTATCGTTGAAGGCTCGCGGCTGACTCTCTGTTGTTAACTCGGTGAAGATTCGCGGTTGACTCCTGTTGTTAACTCGTTGAAGGTTCGCGGTCGACCGTCGTTGTTCACTTGTTGAAGGTTCGCGGAAGACTCTCTGTTGTTGACTCGGTGAAGGTTCGCGGTAGACTCTTTCTCTGATGCTGTTGGTCGCCTTTTATCTACTTCAAAATCAGATTGAAGAAACTTGTTCCGTTATTCATTGTTTGTATTCTTCCGTTATTCGTCTCAGTGGGTGCACTCTGGTCTTGACGCCAAGCGCGTCGACCAATGAGAACCCAAAAGCAACCTCTCCCTTTCTCTCACAGGCGACAGAGATACCATTGCAGTTGCTATGTCTAACTTCTTTACTTTTTTTTTTTTTTACTTCTATGCCTGCGCTGTTTTGCTGAGACTGTACCTGAACGGCGTCATGGAGCTTCTAAGCGTTTATTAACGGTGCTTTTTTTTTTTTCTTCTATGCCTATGCTGCTTGCTGTGACTGTACTTGGACGGCGTCATGGAAAATTTCCATCCGTGTTCCTCTTTCCTGAGTGTTTCTTAACGGTGCTTTCTGTCGCTGATTCTACTGCTGCGTCCGCCGTAACTCTGCCGGGTACCTGGGCTATGTCATTGGCTATGCGAATAGTTCTATTGCTGACTAAGTAATTATCATTTTCTGTCGCTGATTCTACGTGTACTCTACCGTAACTCTACTGCATTATTTAGCAATGTTGATGGTTATGTACGCCGTTCTATCGCTGACTCTAGAAGTAGAGATTTTCTGTCGCTGATTCCACTGTCTACTCTATCATGATTCTGCTGGGTATATTAGCTCTATCGGTGATTATGTTGACAGTCCTATCGCTGACTAACAAACTGCTATGCTGCTTTGCTGGATTTTCACTTGGGATAAAGGAAACAAGCGGGGATATGGGCAAATATGGGAATACAGGGATAAATGTATGTGGGTCACAACATATAAGGTGAACACAAAATAATAGATATATACATATATATATAAAAAAAAAAATGTTTTTTATATAAAGAAAATTTTACACTTTACAATGAGGGTATACGAAAATTCCTGTGACGTATGAAACTCCCGCGATCTGGGTTATGGTGGTTCTTTACGCCACGCAGATGACATGCTCATGAAACAATTATGCATGCATATATATATGTGCAAATAAAATTAACTTTTGCTTCGTTACATTATAAGAAAAAAATATTTGGTATATTAATGAATTTTTTTTTTTTTTGTATACTTTTTCCTCCAATTTGCAATGCAACAGAATTGGGCGAAAATTTCCAACAAAAAATATATATGCAATGTTCCCTTCAAATCTCGGGTCCCTGCTCTGGCGCCATCTGTAAGGAAGTTTTCCGGCTGGGGTACAAATCTCAGTCTCCCCAGGATCTTCCATTACGGATTATTTATAATGGAATGCCGAGACCAGAGATTTGCTGGAGCTACCGTGATGTTAATGTTGTATGTTTATGAGATCGTAGGTGAACGACCACAGGAAAGAGAAGGGGATAGAAGTAGACAGAAAGTATAACACATATACATGCAGACATGTAAGTCGGTTAGGGTATAACCCGGACACCGACTTACAATTATACCACTACAACTACAAGGTCACAAAAGGGAAACATGAAGATAAGTCGGTTAAGGTACAACCTGGACACCGACTTAATACAACACTACATACGGACATCCCAAGACTTATGTTGTGCTCGACTAGGGTATAACCCGGACATCGATCACAACATAAATCCTGGTCGCATCAGCCGCCATCACAGTCAACAAGGGTGCAACCCGGACGTTGGCTGTGTGGTGACCCAGTACCCAGGCACACTACAAATAAACACTACACTCTCCTTGGCATTGGATAGGGTGCAACTCGGATGCCAATGCCAGAGGAGAAACACATACTATGGTGACACACACATAGAGGATTAGGATCTGGGAAAGGATAGGAGAGAGTGTTAATCTTAATTAGTTTCACCCCCCCAATAATTGTGGCATTTAGGCTTTACATCGTTATAAACTTCGTTGCATGTTTATTCAATATTATTATTTTGTCACCACAACCTAACCACACTCTAGAATATTATCTATTTTTTTATTGGACAAAAAGGGAGGGACAACTATTGGGCCGCATGGCCGACTCATCCGCTATCCTTGCGCACACACACTTAATAAGTCTATAAAGCCTTATACGATTATCCTGGTTTTATTCCTTTGGTTTATATTTGTACTTGCTTCACTTGTGACTTGTTTTTTGGTTGCTTGTGAGGGCCGGCTGTGGGTCCTTCTTATTATACCCTGTACCCATAGGGTAAAAGGGTATATTAAAGTCGCTAAAATGTATGTAACAGGCAGAAGGAAGCGTTTCCGACCCCATAAAGTATATATATTCTTGATCAGCATCAACAGCCGAGTCGATTGAGACATGTCCGTCTGTCCGTCTGTCCGTCCGTCTGTCCGTATGAACACCTAGATCTCGGAGACTATAATAGCTAGAGCTACCAAATTTGGTGTGAACATCCGTCTAGTATCTACACAGGTCAAGTTTGTTTTAAAGAAAAATTTAAAAATCAATTTACAAGAGCTGTAATAAAGATATCCAATTGTTATTTGGTAGACATAATTATATAGTCAAAATGCACTAACTGACCAAATTTTATTCAAATCGGACAATAAACATCGGAGATATAGCCATTTTATTTCGTACTGAATTGCCAAGGCGACATTGGCAGATATGAAAGAGCGAGATAGCTTGCTTTCGCTGCTGCTGCATGTTAAAGGGAATTTTGTTTTGAATTGATTGCGATTTCGAGAGTGTTCGAACTTTTGTTTAGTGCTTACGCAAATCAAGAGTTTAAAATTTTTGCCACGCCCACTACCGCCCCCCAATTTAGAAAAAACGATTTACTAGAGAAGTTTTAAAGCAATCACATTCTTATTTGGCACATCCAACAATGTGGCCAAAATGCATTATCTGACCAAATTTAGTCGAAATCGTACAATAAATATCGAGAAGAAATTTTGAATTAAGTTGATGCCGATCTTGATTTAATATAACAAGTTGGTACAGGGTATACTCAATGTCGGCAGGGACGACTTGTTTGCTTCATTTTTCCTTGGTTACACTGGCACTGGTTTGCAATACTTGGAGCACTCGCGACTGTCTGTCTCACTTAAGGGTGGTTTTCCTAATGATTTATTGTCTTCTTATTGCGCAGTCGCTGACCGCTTTCTCGAACTTTCGGTCCAATCACTGTTACCATGACAACCGATTCTGTCGCGACACGCGTCGGCGTCAGAATCGTCACGTACGCATTTTTTTGGTCCCGTTGCAACCAAAACAATAGAAACTGCGCAAAAGCGACGTGGACAAATTCGTGCAAGTCCCGTTGGGCTTGCATATGTATGTGTGTATGTGTATAGCACCGGGTGAGCGTACATATATATGTGGCCGGCTTAATGCTGCTACGCAATTAATGTTATACATAAAGGCGTACCTAAAGAGAAACTTATGTACATATGTATATACACATATGTACATGGCAATGAGTATATAGATAAATAGTAATGTACCTAGAGCGGAGACGACTAATTAAGAAACAAGTCAGAGTATTTAGGGTTGGGATTAATGAGTATATTATTTTCTAATGGCTTAGAATAACAAACTAGACTCGTAGTTGTGCCGTAGTGCCAAATTGGCACTTCGTCACACAACAAACCCTTTTAAGAAAAGAGGACAAATAACCAAACTGGACGAAAAACACTTTGAAGAACGAAACAGAGGACAGAAAGTCACTCATTACAAGTCCAAATTCAAAAAGAAAAAGAAAATTAATGAAAGCAAATACGATAATTAATTACAGGTCAACAATCTAAGATGACGCTTATACATATCATAATACTTCTGATTCTTCTGGACGTTGACGCGTACAATGCGCAGTACGTTCAAGTGGTCCAAGCGACACCAGGACAAAGCCTGTTACGCGCGAACCCTATCAGACAGCATGCAAAAACGAAGTCGCGTGGACAACGGACGACAATTAAAATAATAATTAAGACTAACTACTAGATAGATAACTTAAAATAGTAGTTTTTAGAATAGTTACAGAGAACTCTGATCCGATTACAGAATAAAGGCGGTTGTAGTCGGAACAGAGAACTCGGAAAGGTTCATGCAAAAAATAGTTAGAAGTACAGCGTGTTAAAGTTAAAGGGACATAATTTCGGGCTAGTCTACAAGGTACAGATAGATTGACTTGATTAAGTAAATTAGGACAATCTATTTGTCCATTTAGAAGCTTATGAATAAACAAAGTACCAAGCATTACTCTACGATTAAGTAAGGAGGGAAGGTTAATTAGAAGAAGTCTTTTAGAATAAGAGGGCAAGTTAACATTTCGATCCCAGTTTAAACCACGAAGAGCAAAAATTAGAAACTGTTTTTGAACAGATTCAATTTCAACTTGGTGTGATCCATATTGTGGAGACCAAACACATGATCCATATTCCAAAATGGGGCGGACCAGTGAAATAAAAAGAGTTTTGATTGTGTAAGGATCGTCAAACTCCTTCGACCATCGCTTAACGAAACCAAGACAACTCATGGCTTTATTGACAGTGATATTAATATGACGAGTAAAATTAAATTTGTGGTCCATGAGTACACTTAAATCATTAATCTCGTTCAAACGTTCAAGTGGGGTATTATTGAGATAATATACCACTAATTGAAAAGAGGATCTATGAAATGACATGACATTACATTTTGAAACATTAAGGTTTAATAAGTTAATTTCACACCAAGTTTGAAAGTTATTAAGATCGACGAAGCAGACGTGGAGAGCTTAAGTCTTTAAAACTAATACAAAGTTTAACATCATCAGCGTACATAAGCACGCGAGAGTGATTTACAACTGACGGAAGGTCATTAATGAAAAGCGTAAAAAGCAGTGATCCTAGATTGCTAACTTGTGGCACCCCCGAGGTCACATTCATGGTCTTCGAAAGATAAGTTTTAAATAAAACTTTTTGTGTACGGTTATTAAGATATTGAGAAATCCAATTAAGCAGAAGGCTTGGAATCCCAAAATCGTTCAGCTTGAACAAAAGCAGTGTATGATTGACAGAATCAAAAGCCTTACTGAAGTCAGTGTAAATGACATCAGTTTGCAATGCATTCCTGAATCCCTCGATTGCTAAAGAAGTAAACTCTAAAAGGTTAGTGGTTGTAGATCTACGTTTCATAAACCCATGTTGAGAAGATGAAAGAATAGAACTACAGAAATGTTGCAGTTGAGAAGTTATAATTTTCTCAAATGCCTTAGGAATAGCGGACAATTTGGAAATACCCCTGTAATTAGAAGCTACGGATTTATTACCCTTTTTATGCAAAGGAATAATAAAAGATTCTTTCCAAATGGTTGGAAAAGAGGAAGTTTCAACGGACAAAGTAAATAACTTAAGAATCGGGGAAATCAAAGTCTCAGCGCAAAACCTAAGTACACAACCAGGTATCCCATCAGGTCCTGGTGAGTACACGGGCTTCACTAAAGTAAGCACGCTGAGAAGCGAATCTTCATCGATCAGAGGATTAAAGACGCAATTAGACCTTTTCAACTGATAGGGATATGAAAAGTTAGCTCAATGATCTTTGGGGGAATAGGTCGTTTTGACAAAATCAGCAAACATATCGGCAATGGCCTGATCATCGTTTGCTTTATTATTTTCAAAACATAAATAGGACGGGTGCACTGCCACCTTTCGTTTGGCGTTAACGAAGTTATAAAATTGCTTAGGATCACGGGAGAACTGAAGTTTACAACGCCTAATGTAATCCTTATAGCATAGTGTATTAAGTACTGAAAAATTCGATCGAGCAACAGCATAAAGAGAGAAATCAGACGGTCGACCCGATTTTTTAAACTTTCTATAATATCTAGACTTTACACTTTTCAAATTAGTTAACTCACGTGTAAACCATGGCGGTTTGTTAGACAATACATGGGTCACACGTGGAACACAAGCATCAAAAAGTGAAAATATAGTATTATAGAAAAAACAAATGGCAGCATTCATATCATTACAGGAGTACAGATAAGACCAGTCTGTGGCAAGAATTAGCTCATTGAGCTTGAAAAAGTTAGTTTTACGAAAGCAACGGGTACGAGACGTCGAACTGGTACCAGCATTTGATAACCGAAAGGTAGATCAATAGTCAAGTCCAAAGTTGGATGGAAACTGTCTTCGGGGACGACTAAGGGATCAATCCTCGAAACAGTACAGTTAGAAGAATCTAACATAAATATAAGATCTAGTGATCTCTCATTTTTGTTACGCACAGGATTAACTTGGGTTAAGGATAACTCATGGAGACCGTCAACAAAGCAATGTGAGGAGGAGGGCATCAACAAGGAAGACTCACCTGATGGAAGCCACGAAACGTCAGGTAGATTAAAATCTCCCAGAACGATAAATATGTCTGCATCCGAAAGAAGTGAAGAGACAACGCGAATAGCTTCTAAATGGCTAGCATATACCGTCATGTCAGAACTCGGTGGAATATACGAGCAAGTTAGAAATACAGAATATGATTTCAAACAAATTTTGACACTAACAAATTCAATGTCAAGAACAGCAGGTGGCAGAACTATTTCTGAAGGAAGAGATGAAATTACGGCAATCAAAACTCCACCACCATTTTTGGAGATTCAATCGCATCTATAGGTTGAAAAAATTGTGGGAAAAACAGAGGCATAAGAAATGTCTGGCTTTAACCACGTTTCTGTAAAGACCAAGATATGAAAGTCAAAAGATAGACTATCTACAAAAAGCTTAGAAAGTTTAGATTTTAGTCCTCTAACATTCTGATAGGCCAGAATAAGGGACGAAATTAGTTTTTGACCCGCCAGCTACTGACGAGCGAGAGGGTATGGAAGGATTAGTTGTGTTAGGAGGTCGATTTTTCTTTTTCTTAGCCGTATACTCCTTTATAACTAAATGTTCCGGCCAAAAATCTTTGTGACAAATTTGGTCAAAGGCATTTGTTTGGACACTGATTTTAAATGACGAGATGTCACACTGATTTTAAATGACGAGATGTCACGGGTGTATGAAAACCTAAACTTTTCCACCACTATGTTTGGCGCAACGACTTTTGCCCGGATATGGGCTATGACATCATCTGATGTAGTATTGGGGTCGAGCCGCGAAACAAAGATTTGCTTTTTGGTGGAATGGCTACAAGAGATCTCAATGCGCCAGTCGCAACCGCAGCAACAACATTTTGCGCTGGAACTGCTGAGGCGGATGACGCCTTGAGAGCTCTTCTAGTTACTACTTTATTGGGAATATCCCTGGGAGTGGATATTCGCCCGGACTCATCGGAAACTACAACCGATATCGGGTCAGTTTGCGGGTCACTATTACCAGGAGAAATGTCAATCGTCCCCGCAACTGCAGTCACTGCTGGACTCCTAAACGATATCAGTTGATGACCATTTGGAGTTATGGGGTCGTTCGACGATGCCAGAACCGACAGAAACAGAGATGCCGGCGGATCGGGAGAGAAATCCCGTGGGATAGTTTTCTTCCGCTTCGGTGATTCGTTCAATAGTTTATAACTATTAAACTGAGTTTCCAGAGACGAAAACTCATCACGAAGTTTCAGAAAGCCAGCCGACAGGGACTTAAAGCCCTCTCTCGTCCGCCGCATAAATAGACGCATATCCATTTCTACGTCCCGGCACGCTTCACAACTCCGTTTTAGTCCCCCGCCGTTACCAATACTATCCTTTACTTTGGCTGTGCAACCCGCGCATTTGACATGCATAATGTTATCACACAGCCAGCACAAAAGATAGTCGTCTTGGACTTTTTGGGGATGAGGACACTTTTTGGAAGAGCAGACAACCATTGTAAATTTAATTGTTTATTATTATTTTTACTGATAAGAAAAAAATAAATAATAAATGGCAAAAAATTAAAAAAGAAATTTAAAAATGAGCAATGTATACGAACCAAGAAGTAACACAAGTGTTAAAGTTTTAATTTTAGAAGAAAAAACTGAAGAGAAATTAAGAGAGTTAGTAATAACACACAACAACAAAGACTGACACAATCGCGAGAGTAATGGTCGCGATCGCGGGCAATGTAAAACGCGAGAGCAAGCACTACACAAACAACAACACTAATGTGTATGCGAGAGCGCGAATGCAAGAAAAGAGATCAAAAACACAAAGTCAAAGACTATGCAAGCAAAACAACAAAACTGTAAGTTTTGTTATTAAGTGAAACAATAAGTAATAATAGCTTTGAATAAATGTTTAAGAACAAGTTACAATAAGCTATTCGCGTAATAAGTAATTTCGGCACAGATTCCGCGGAAAATAATTATTATTTGCGGGATTAAATAAAAAGGTTGGATAAAAGCGAGAGCGCAAAAAAAACACGACTGACATCGTTGAAGTGAAGAAAGGTATTGATGTTTTATATTCAATCATCGCACACGCAAAGCATTGAAATCAACCCTATTAAAGCACCGAATGGTTATTTAATCTTCAAAACCGGAACCATGGATCTACCCACAGATTTCGAATATCATTATTTAAAAGTAAACCTGACACAAATCGACATTACTTATAATAGCCTTAGATAATGACGATAAAGAAGAACTAGAGCAGAAAATAATTAATCTAGCAGAATACAGTGTCCAAGCTAAAGAATTAAATTACATTATTCATGCGGTTAATAAAGGATTAGAAGTTATGAATTGTATTGTTCAAAAAACTAATCTCGTCCCTTCATCTGACCTATCAGAATGTGAGAGGACTTAAATCTAAGCTTCCTAGACTCTATCTAGATAGTCTAGAATTTGAATCTAAAATTTTAGTATTTACGGAGACATGGTTAAAACCTGATATAAACGATGCATCTGTTCTTTCCGCAAAATTTTAAATTTTTTGATTTAATCGGACTTCTCGTGTAGGCGGAGGAGTTCTGATTGCTGTTGACTCTTCCTTAACTTTTGACCAAATCCATTCACCGGAAATTCTGGAGATTGGGTTTGTTAGTGTTAAGGTCAGATTCAAGTCTTTTTCTGTCTACATTACTTGTTCTTACATCCCGCCACAATCCGAAATGGCGGTGTATGCAAAACATTTAGATTCTATTCGACATATTTCTTCATTGCTTTCTGATAGTGATATCTTAATCGTCTTTGGTGACTTTAATTTACCAGAAATAGCATGGTCTCAATCTGATGAATCTGCTTTGTTGCTTCCTTCTATATCTCACTGGTTCGTTGATGGCCTTTTTGAGTTATCATTGGCTCAAATAAACCCTGTGCGAAATAACATAGGCAGATCCTTAGGTCTGATATTTGTGTTGGATTAAACCAACTGTACAGTTACTAGAACCGACCATCTAGTCTTGCCTAAAGATAATTTTCATCCTACTTTGGATTTATCTGTTTATCTGTCGTTTCGTACACCGATTATTAGTGTCAGTCCTGTGGTTAAATCTCATTAAACTAAATGAGCTAATTTTGAGAACTGATTGGTCATCCTTATACAGTTGCTCAGACATGGATCTTGCTATCTCGTTGTTTTATGATACTCTTGGTTCGCTTTTTAAGGTTTGTGTCACACTGAGGACTCCAGTGTCGTCTCACCGACCTCCCTGGTTTTCTCGTTAGCTATCCAACTTGAAAAATGTCAAATCCAGATATTATAAAAAATACAAGAAGTCGGGACGTTCTTCGGACTTTGCTCTTTACGCAGTTGCTCGCTCCAATTTTATGTTGCTTAACAAGCACTGCTATAATAATTACCTCAAGCGTTGTAAGCTTGAGTTTTCCCGTGATCCTAAACAGTTTTATAGCTTTGTGAATTCTAAACGTAAGATGGATGTCCACCCATCAATGTATCGTTTGAAAATAATATAGCGGACTCTGATCAAGCGATAGCTGATTTGTTTGCTGATTTCTTTACAACAACATACTCCTCAACGGAATACCAAGCGAATCTTCCGTATCCTTATCAGATAAAAAGGTCTAATTGTATTTGTAGTCCTTCGATCGAGGAAAGTTCGCTTCTTAGCGTGCTTAATCTAGTAAAACCTGTGTACACACCTGAACCTGATGGAATACCTGGTTGTGTACTCAGATTTTGTGCAGAGGCTCTATGTAAGCCACTTCAAAAACTTTTTTTGTTGTCCGTTAAGTCATGTAATTTCCCATCTATATGGAAGGAATCTTATATAATTCCTCTTCATAAGAACGGTAAAAATCTGACGCGTCTAATTATATGGGTATTTCTAAATTATCCGCCATCCCTAAAGCTTTTGAAAAGTTAATTACTTCTCAACTGCAACATTTTTGTAGATCTATTATTTCACCATCTCAGCATGGGTTTCTGAAACGTAGATCTACCACCACTAACTTATTAGAATTTACATCTTTAACGATCGAAGGATTTAGGAATGCTGAACAAACTGATGTCATTTATACTGATTTCAGCAAGGCTTTTGATTCTGTTAATCATACACTTCTTCTTTTAAAATTAAACAAAATTGGCTACCGGGTGAGCGTACATATATAAGTGGCCGGCTTAATGCTGCTGCGCAATTAATGTTATACATAAAAGCGTACCTAAAGAGAAACTTATGTACATATGTATATACACATATGTACATGGCAATGAGTATATAGATAAATAGTAATGTACCTAGAGCGGAGACGATTAATTAAGAAACAAGTCAGAGTATTTAGGGTTGGGATTAATGAGTATATTATTTTCTAATGGCTTAGAATAACAAACTAGACTCGTAGTTGTGCCGTAGTGCCAAATTGGCACTTCGTCACAAGTTCTATTCTTTCATCTTCTCAACATGGGTTTATGAAACGTAGATCTACTACCTCTAACCTTTTAGAGTTTACTTCTTTAGCGATCGAAGGATTCAGGAATGCATTGCAAACTGATGTCATTTATAACGACTTCAGTAAGGCTTTTGATTCTGTCAATCATACACTGCTTTTATTCAAGTTGAACAAACTTGGGATTCCAAAACTTTTGCTTAATTGGTTTTTTCAATATCATTATAACCGTACACAAAAAGTTTTATTTAAAACTTATCTTTCAAAGACCATCAATGTGACCTCGGGGGTGCCACAAGTTAGCAATCTAGGATCACTGCTTTTTACGCTTTTCATTTATGACCTTCCGTCAGTTGTAACTCACTCTCGTGTGCTTATGTATGCTGACGATGTTAAACTTTGTAATAGTTTTAAAGACTTAAGTTCCCCACGTCTGCTTTAAGCTGATCTTAAAACCTTTCAAACTTGGTGTGAAATTTACTTATTAGAACTCAATGTCTCGAAATGTAATGTCATGTCATTTCACAGATCCTCTTTTCAATTAGTGGTGTATTATCTTAATAATACCCCACTTGAACGTTTGAATAAGATTAATGATTTGAGTGTACTCATGGACCACAAATTAAATTTTTTTTGTCGAAAGAATTTGACGATCCTTACACAACCAAAACTCTTTTTATATCACTGGTCCGCCTCATTTTGGAGTATGGATCATGTGTTTGGTCTCCACAATATGGATCACACCAAGTTCAAATTGAATCTGTTCAAAAACAGTTTCTAATTTTTGCTCTTCGTGGTTTAAACTGGGATCGAAATGTTAACTTCCCTCCTGTTCTAAAAGACTTCTTTTATTTAACCTTCCCTCCTTACTTAATCGTTGAGTAATGCTTGGTACTTTGTTTATCCACAAGCTTTTGAATGAACAAATAGACTGTGCCAATTTACTCAATCAGGTCAATCTATCTGTTCCTTGTAGACTAACCCGAAATTATGTCCCTTTATCTTTAACACGCTGTACTTCTAACTGTTCTTTGCATGAACCTTTTTGAGTTCTCTGTCCCGACTACAACCGCCTTTATTCTGTAATCAGATCAGAGTTCTCAATATCTATCCTAAAAACTTGTATTTTAAGTTATCTATCTAGTAGTTAGTCTTAATTATTATTTTAGTTGTCGTCCGTTGTCCACGCGACTTCGTTTTGCATGCTGTCTGGTTCGCGCGTAACAGGCTTTGTCCTAGTGTCGCTTGGGCCACTTGAACGTACTGCGCATTGTACGCGTCAACGTCCAGAAGAAGAAAAAAAAAAAAAATTTCTTCAATTGGTTGTTAACTCCAAAGAAGTTTGTCGCGTTGACACAGAACAACGTTTGGCACCTTCCTCTTCGTCTTATGAAACATTGCGCCGATAAATGAGGATGTCGATAGATCTCAAACCAATTTTAAGTGTATTGTCTTTATTGAAAAACATATAAACAAAGCAATGTATGCCTTACCTGGACGTTTTCCTCTTATTTTGTGATGAATCTAAAAACGTCCGCAGTAATCCACTCCAGAGATGAGGAACGGTATGCTTTGAGACACGCGGTGTTCAGGAATCTTTGCCATTACTTGCTTCAAAAGTCTGAAGAATACTGCTTCCAAATGTGTAGACTAATACAACACAGTCCCAGTCGTTTGTCTAGATTCCTCAAAATGATTCTCCATACAAAAGCTTTAGTTTCCCTTCATTGGGTTTATTATTCTTTATGCGTCGGTCCAACTTATACAAAGTATTTTTTACCACTAACAATAACATTATCCTAACATTTTTATAACATTATCAAGTTGAGCTTACAGTCGCAGAATAAGAGAATTAGAGGTACAGATAAGTAAAGCTAAAGGATTTACCAGACTGTACATTTTATATTCATGAATGTAGTTTAAATATCTCTTAGTAATATTTCAGCATTGTTGTCCCCAAACATCCTCCCCGCGTTGAAAGATCTAGAACTTTCAATAATATTAGTTTATCGGAAGCGGCGCTAGCTTATGAACTGGACTTCGAATAGTGCCCTGTGATGGTCTCACATCCACAACACGAACCTTTCCATCCTTCCCAGGAATGGTTCCGTTACTCGTGCTAGCAACCAGTATTGTGGTGGCGTGTTGTCCTCATGGACAAAGACTAGCTGCCCAACAGACAAGTTTTACTTCTCTTGATACCTGTTATTCCGCTGTTGAAGTGCGTGTACGTAGTCTCTTTGCCAGGCGCGTATACAGGGGGGTGGGGGGGGAAAGATACTTTGAAGATAGATAGATATTTTGAACGAAATGGCGAAAATAGACATTCTTTTGTAGAAAAAAAATTTGAAATAAAGGTCATCCATTATATTATTAAGTATGAATATGTGTATTTAATATTTGCTGAAAACCCCCCCCCGAAAAAATTTTCTGGCTACGCGCCTGCTCTATGCCATAAAGCCCAAAACTGCTGCTTGAGGTAGGAGACCCGACGCCATCTTTCTACGTAACGCAACTCTTAGACAGCGTAGGTTCGGAAGCTGAGGTAAGCGATGTCCCGATGAGCAAATAAGCAGGAGTCACTGCTGCTATATCATTTGGGTCGTCCCATACCGGGGCAATTGGCCCAGAATTGAGAACGGCCTCCACGTCTAGGAAAACTGTTTGCAACTATTCATAGGTTAGATGGGCATTTGAAAAGTTTTTCAGGACCACCGTTTGAGCTGCCTTCAACTGCTGCCTCCGAAATGTGATGCTCTAGGTGGGATAAAACAATGTTTAAAAATTTTAGTGGTGCTATATAATTTGATTATATTAATATCTGACTCATGACTTTATGAATTGAGTCTTGAATTTGGAAAGCTTTGTGGCAGCTCCCACAAGAATTTGTTTTGTATGGAGCCTTTCTACGTAGTTTGTACGATGTGAGGAATGGTCCGCAAAAGTCGACTCCTGCCACTTCAAATGGACATTTTCCGTAGAGTCGATCGACCGCAAGGTTTCCCATCAGCTGACTCATCAGCTTTGGTTTGAAATGAAAACAGCTTACACAATTTCATACGATCTTTCGTATCAATGCTCTTCTATTGACTATCTAAAGTTTTTCACGGACTAGAGCAAGCAAGATTCTTGGTCCAGCGTGAAGGCATCTGTTTTGTAGGTACTCGATGTACAACCTTGTTAGTCGGTGATGTTGAGGAAGAAGGGCTTGATGCTTTGCTTCAAAAGGTATCTCAGCGCTTGAAAGACGACCGCCAAATCTCAGTATGGACACAACCGTGGTATTAAGTTTTATATCCTGTAAGAATGGTGACATTCGTTGTAGGCTTGTTTGTAAGGGTTTGGACCCTGTTGCTGCTTGGTGCATAGATATAAGTATACAAAACACCACTACATTCTACACAAATATTACCCCAATTTTATTGTAAACATAGGTGACCCATAATTAATAAGTAAATCTCGGTTAACCCTCTCATAGCAGTTATTGGCTATCAATTCATTGAGTACCCCTGCTATGGTCAGCAATAAAAATATGAAGCAAGCAAGTCGTCCCTGCCGACATTGAGTATACCCTGTATCAACTAGTTATATTAAATGAAATAGACTATCCTCGAAATCGCCTTTAATTTCATGCAAAATTCTCTATAACATGCAGCAACAGCGAACGCATGCTGTCTCGCTCACTCTTGCCAGCCAATGTCGCCTTGGCAATTCAGAGCAAAACTCATATAGGTATATCTCCGATATTTATTGTCCGATTTCGACAAAATTTGGTCAGGTGGAGCAGTTTGCGTATATAATTAGGTGTGCCAAGTAAGAATGCGATATCTTTAATACAGCTCTAGTAATACGTTTTCCCGATTTTCGGGGGCGGAAGTGGGATTGTCAAAAATTTGATTGGAAGTGGTAGCTCTAGCTCTTATAGTCTCCGAGATCTAGGTGTTCATACAGATGGACAGGCGGACGGACAGACGGATATGGCTCAATCGACTCGGCTAGTGATGCTGATCAAGAATATATATACAAGAATATATGTTACATACATTTTAGCGACTTTAATATGCCCTTTTACACTATGGGTACAGGGTATAATAAATAAATATAATTACATACCCTGCAATATTATTTGCGTTTTTATTTTATTTGAAACATTTTGGTGACTCCCGACTTTGGTCAACAAGGCGACCAATTTAAAGAAAAATTGGTCAACTAGGCGACCAGAACCACGCCAGAAAATTTTAAAAGAAAATAATATATACGTCATTATATTATTATTAGACAATTATTGTGGAACAATTCTACATAGTCAGCAGTTTAGCGGGCAACAAACCTAAAAGTAAACCCCTTATACGGCACGTACTGACCTATGTCACTGTGATAGACAAATCAGCATAAATTTATTTTGCATTGCAACAAATTAAATATTTACTAGAGCAATCAGCCGGACCGAAATTAAGGTCTGAATAATTTACACAAAAAGAGCAGTTGTGATAAAAGCATTATCTTGATAATAGCTCAACAAACAGAACGGGGAGACGCCATTTAGTCGACGATCCGTAATTTCAAAAAGGATTCTCCCGCAAGGAAGACAAAGGTGTCACTTTGCAGAAAAAATTGAATTGATGGAGTACATATGGGAGAACTTTGACAAAGCTCATCAGTAGTTGATGGAAAAATTGAATCATCAACCATCTGACCATGACTACTTCAAAAAAGAGTACCACCCCAAAATGAAAAAGACGGTGGACGAAACCATAAAAATCTGGAAGGCTCAGATACTCAAACTGGAAGAGGAATCAGAGGCCGATCAGAAAGGAGACCGGCTAAAGATAGAGCCACTGATGCGCCAACAACTTTGCCATAACAGCAGAAAAGGAGGTGCCTGTACAAGCAGGGTCGGCACTCCAATAACCAAAAATATCCATCCTAAAGTTTGATGGAAACTATTTGAAATGGCAACAATTTCATGACATCGTTGCAAAGATGGTGCATGAGTCAAGCGTGCCTGCGGTACAGAAAATGTGGTACCTAAAGGCAAATCTTTCCGGAGAAGCGGAAAGCTTAATAAGGCATCTGGAATTAACAGAAGCCAATTATGACACGGAAAATGCTGCAAGAACGATTCAGCAATAAGCGTGTGTTGGTTACAGCAGTGTTCGAAAAATTATTTGATCATCCTAACATTGGAAACGACGCTCTGTCAATAAAGAATCTTCATGATAATATTCATGAATCATTGCAAGCCTTAAAGAATAGAGGCATTGACACAGAAACTTGGGATTCTATTATAATTTTCCATATGACGAGAAAATTGGATAGACTTACCCACACTCTATATGAACAATCCCTTTCCGATACAAAGGAATTCAAGAAGACCAAGGAATTCCTTGCATTTTTGGAACAACTTTTCCCTTCTGCAGTAACTTAAATCACAAACTGTTTCAGTGTGATAAATTCAAAACTAAATCTGCAGCAGAACGTTTACATTTGGGAAACAACAACTTGAAACCAAATATAACAACCGCGGCCTCAGCTGCGTCCACATATGGAAGCCAGAAAAATTACACTTTACTAGCGACAGAAAGGGTAATTGTGAAAGGAACCAATAAGCGAGAAGGAGAATTTCGTACGCTTCTAGATAGTGGTTCCCAGGTCAAATCTAATCACAGAGAGATTAGTAAAGCAAATATTATATATAGATATAGAAAGGGCATCGCTACGAATCGAAGGAGTAGGAGGGCAGCCACAGATCATCAGATCCAGAGTAAATGTTCTTGTGAAATCAAAATACACCGATTTCAGTACAAGAGTGGAAGCATTTGTACTTTTCGCACATTGTAGCAGATCAACCCACAGAAGCAATAAATCAGAAGTTTTACCTGCCGAAAAACACAAACCTGGCAGATCCCAAGTTTAACAAAACTAGTAAAATCGATTTATTACTAGGAGCAGATCACCATTTCTCAATTCTACTACCTGGACAAGTAAAAAAAAATAAGTGTCCAACTCTTCAAAACTCAGAATTTGGTTGGATCATACCTGGAAAGAGCTACATCTGCACCTGCTACGTGTATGGTGGCGACCAAGCCTGATGAACTGTTGGAGCGATTCTGGAAACTGGATAACTTGGAACCTGAAAAAATATAAAAAAGGTCCAGAGGAATAATATTGCGAAAAGCATTTCTTAGACAATTTACATAAAGCTGCAGATGGAAGATTGGTTGTAAACCGCCATTTGCTGAAGACTCTTCATTGTTGGGGGAGTCTCGTGATGTGGCTGTTAGGAGGTTCCTATCACTGGAAAATAGGATGAGCCCAGAAATAAAGGCAGAATATGTAAAGTTCATGAAGGAATATGAACAGCTTGGACACATAAAAGAAGTATTGCCAGAAAGAATACCAAAGCAGCATTACTTCATACCTCATCATTGTGTACTTAAACCTGATAGTACCACAACTAAATTAAAAGTGGTATTTGATGCTTCATGTAAAACATCTTCAGGAAAGTCTTTGAATGATATCTTGTACCCAGGACCAGTGGTACAAAGTCAGCTATTTTCAATTTGATCAATTTAGATGATCAATTCAACCAAATGATTGTCTGGAGATACAACCCAAACGAGAAACTAAAATACTATCGCTTGAAGACAGTTACATATGGCACAGCGTCGGCTCCGTTCCTCGCAACAAAAAGTTTGGAGTATTTGGCAATTGAAAACAAGGAAAAAAGGACGACATATGCAGCAGCATTAATTTAGGTGATGCACTGGAACAATTAAGTATGAAAACTTTAAGCATAACTTGGATGAATAAAGAGGAAAGGCCCAGCGATACATGAGAGGAATCACAGGAAATAGGGCAACACATTGCGTCCATAAAATTGGAAATGGATGCCGATTTACCAGCTAATTTGGAAAATCAGTGGGAGGCATATCGTGCGGATTTGCAAGAATTGAGTCAAATGCAAATGCTCAGGCATCTTCTGTTCAACGGACGACAACTAAAATAATAATTAAGACTAACTACTAGATAGATAATTTAAAATACAAGTTTTTAGGATAGATATTGAGAACTGTGATCCGATTACAGAATAAAGGCGGTTGTAGTCGGAACAGAGAACTCGAAAAAGTTCATGCAAAGAATAGTTAGAAGTACAGCGTGTTAAAGATAAAGGGACATAACTTCGGGTTAGTCTACAAGGAACAGATAGATCGACCTGATTGAGTAAATTAGGACAGTCTATTTGTCCATTCAAAAGCTTGTGGATAAACAAAGTACCAAGCATTACTCTACGATTAAGTAAGGAGGGAAGGTTAATTAAAATAAGTCTTTAAGAACAGGAGGGCAAGTTAACATTTTGATCCCAGTTTAAACCACGAAGAGCAAAAATTAAAAACTGTTTTTGAACAGATTCAATTTTAACTTGGTGTAATCCACATTGTGTTGACCAGACACATGATCCATACTACAAAATGAGGCGGACCAGTGATATAAAAAGAGTTTTGGTTGTGTAAGGATCGTCAAATTCTTTCGATCATCGCTTAAGGAAACCAAGAACACTCATGGCTTTATTGACAGTTATATTAATATGACGAGTAAAATTTAAATTGTGGTCCATTAGAACACGTATATGGGGTATTATTGAGATAATACACCATTTCGAGACATTGAGTTCTAATAAGTTAATTTCACACCAAGTTTGAAAGTTATTAAGATCAGCTTGAAGCAGACGTGGGGAACTTAAGTCTTTAAAACTAGTACAAAGTTTAACATCGTCAGCGTAAGTAAGCACACGTGAGTGAGTTACAACTGACGGAAGGTCATTAATGAAAAGCGAAAAAAGCAGTGATCCTAGATGGCTACCTTGTAACAACCCCCGAGGTCACATTGATGGTCTTTGAAAGATAAGTTTTAAACAAAACGTTTTGTGTACGGTTGTTTAGATATAGTGAAATCCAATTAAGCAAAAGGCTTGGAAGGCTAAGTTTGTTCAGCTTGAACAAAAGCAGTGTATGATTGACAGTATCAAAAGCCTTCTGAAGTCAGTATAAATGGTCAGACTCAACAATTGTATTGTCATGGATTAACTCTCGGTCTTCTAATTTTCATACGTTTATGGCAAACAGACAAAATACAAAATAAACCACAAGAATTCATTCTACCGACTGCAGCGAATCGTCGCATACGTTCGTAGGTTTAGCAGCAAGCTTAACAGGCGTGCTTGAATTAGAGGAATTGGAGGAAGCAAGCAGGATCATCATCAAACAGATCCAAGAATCGGAGTACGCTTATGAGTACCGTCACCTGAGGCAACGTCCAGAACAACCACTCCATAGTAAAAGCTCTGTGGCAACATTACCACTAATATTGGACGAAAACTCTACCATTAGAGTAGCAACTAGATTGCAACAAGCACCCGTACCAAGGGATACAAGGAACCCGCATTTGCTTCCTTACGGGGATCCCATTGTAAGGATAATTCTGCAGAAGTTACATGAAGAAAACATGCTTTGCGGGCAAGAGGCCCTTCGTGGTATTGCTCGACAGCATTATCACATTATCAAGATCAAGTGAATGATCAGAAATGTAATTCAAAACTGTGTAAGGTGCACAAGATTTCGGCCACAATTATTCAAACAAGTCATGGGAGACCTACCGGAGCATCGAGTTTCACAAGCTCGACCGTTCCTTAACGCAGGTGTTGACTACTGCGGACTTCTCTGGATTTACCACAAGGTGAGAGGAAAAAGGCCAGACAAGGCATACATAGCTTTGCAACTAAGGCTATACATTTGGAACTGGTGGGCGATTTATCCACACCCTCATTTTTGGGCACACTACAGCGCTTCATAGGAAGATGAGAAAAATGTCAAACGCGCACAACCAATTGAAAGAACTGACTGAGTCAATCCATTCCGAGAAGGCCTCAAGTGCTATTTTTGAATTTTGCATTCAAAAAGGAGTACAGTTCAAATTCATTCCACCACGTTTACCACATTTCGGAGGCTTATGAGAGGCAGCAGTAAAATCAGCCAAACACCTGATCCTCAAGAATGTGTCAACAGTCAGTCAGTCAGTAAACATAACATAATTTGATGATAAACCAGGCATATACTACGAAAAAAATGGAACATCTCAATTTACTGGATCTGACTGGACCATTATTGCGTATTATGATTTAAATACGTATTTGGAAGAAATTGAGTCATATGCCAACATTGAGTCATATGCCAGACATGTGTTCACAATTATCTCCACCAGAACCATGTTTTGTGATGCAACAGCACTTGCATCACATCTTCGACGAAATAAAAACAGGAAATGAATTTCTGCACATTAAGCGGATGAAACGAGCTCCATTGGAAATCGTTGGGTCCATCGCCAAAGAAATATTTGGCATTCTGGACTCAGAATTCGCGGAAGAAATGTCACAAAAGATCAAAAATCAGACATCAATCATTGACTAAACTATAAACATATTTAAAAGAGATAAAGAAACTGTCAAGAAACGCTTCAAACAATTGGATCAGCAAATGAGTGATCTATCAAATACAGTATCAGAAAGTTACTCCAGTGGTACATTACCATGACCACTCAATTATCTTTGATAGCGGCAAACTTGCAACGCATACAGGCAGAGTTTACATATGTGTTAACTGATATCCAACACAACCAGAGTAGCCCACTTCTACTGTCCCCATAACAACTACACCAGAATGCGGAACAATTAAGAGCTCATCTTCCATCCGGATTGGCGCTGCCAGGCTCGGACACTGACATAATGCCATTATATAAACTCATGAAGGCGGAGGGAACCATAGTGAAGGATCATGTGATCTTTAAGATCACCTTGCCATGAAAGTGGGTCATGAGTCATGAAAGTTGACATTAACTGCTTTGTCATGCAGATGTTAGAGTATTAGTGAATAAGTGGCTATGTATTTGAGCGGGATGACAGCTCGGCTGTCATCGAGTGTGATCCGGTGTAATGGTAAGATGGTTGAGACTGCGTAGTCAGTCTGCAACAGAAAGGCATCCTACCCGGAACTCGGTGCGCAAAAAAAGTGGCAAATAATAATAAATCAACTTTAACCGGAGACATTGGGATCTAACTCCAGGCCAACAATTATGGAGGAACAACTTCTTTTTCTATTGGAGCAGCAGAATCGAAACTTCTTGGAGCTGGCAAAGACTTTGCAAGTGTCGTCTAGTGAGCCTCGACAAAATGGCGGCCCGGCCCTGCCGAAATTTAACTCGGAATTGGCTGGTGCTGACGCTATGCAGTGGTGTGCTACGGTGGACATAATTTTAAACGAAACACCGCTACAAGGCAGCGCCTTAATCTTGGCGTTGTGGAAATCCCTGGAAGGGAACGCGTCGCAGTGGCGGCATTACGTGGCACAATTCAGACAGCTTTTCGGGCAGAGGTACGAATCAACTGAGACACCGGCGGCAACAATTTTAAACTTGCTGAACGGTCGTCCAAATACGGATGAGTGTCTGGCTGTGTAAGCGAGTCGGCAAATGACGTCACTGATGATAAAATGGCGTAACATGAGCCACGAACAAATTGCTGCGTCGGTAGTGCTTGGGCATTTAGCAAACTATGATGGCAGACTGCAACGACTGGCTTACACTGGCAACATTATTGGCAGGCGAGATTTGCAGTCCGAATTACAAGTTTTCACATTCTCAAATTTCCCAGACGAAAATTCAAATGCCAAGCGTGCTAAGATGGAGCCTATCAAATGCTATTCTTGTGGAAAGCTTGGGCACAGGAAGGCGGAATGCAGAATGAAGGACCCATCGAAATCTGGAGAAGATCATCGAACGTTGTCGCAGCGAACAAAAACTGTAATCGATGTCATAAGCAGGGCCACATCTCTATCCGATGCCCTAAGAGTTCTACTGGTGGTGACGCAGGACCACGGACATACAAAAGAGTTGAGCTATGCGTAGTGGATGAACCCAAAACAGTCATGATGCAACTAGGTGAGAAATTTCGAATTACGTTTGCTTCAGGGGCCGAATGCTCGTTGGTTAAAGAGAGTATATCACACAAGCTATCCGGAAAGAGGACCAATAATGTTGTGTCGCTTAGTGGAATTGGCAATGGCAGTAGTGTTTGTTCTATCCAAATCATTAGTAATGTTATGATTAATGGAAATTGTCTAGAAATAGTATTCCATGTAGTGCAAGACGATAATATGAAAAATAGTATTGTAATTGGACGTGAGATTTTGGCACAAGGATATTCTGCTCTTTTGTCAACTGACGGTTTTGAATTAATTAAAGGCAAAACTGTTTACGTTTGCGCTGTGGCAAATTACGAACACGACTTTAATAATTTAGCAACAGAATTGCAAGAAGAAAGTAGAACTCAATTGATGAGACTGTTGCAAAAATACTCGAAGGCATTTATTCAGGGAACTCCTGTAACGCGAGTGAACACAGCAGAAATGACTATTCGATTGGTGGATCCGACCAAGACGGTGCAGCGGCGACCGTACAGATGTAGTCCCAGCGAAAGAGAGTTACTTCGATCGAAAGTTAAAGAACTAATTGATTACAATGTAATTAGGCCGAGCAGTTCACCCTTTGCTAGTCCTGCACTCTTAGTAAAGAAGAAGAATGGATCAGTTAGACTCTGTGTGGATTATCGGGAACTTAATAGAAATACTGTTGCCGACAAGTTTCCTCTGCCGTTAATTTCTGATCAGATAGCTAGACTGCGCGGAGCTAAATACTTCACTTGTCTGGACATGGCGTGTGGATACTAACAGGTTCCATTGCATGCTGACTCCGTTGAGTATACTGCGTTTGTGACAATTTGAGTTTTTGGCAATGCCGTTCGGTTTAAAAAACGCATCGTCTGTTTTCCAAAGAGCCGTAATGAAAGCAATAGGTGATTTGGCTTACTCTTACGTTATCGTGTATATGAACGATATAATGATTGAGGCCCAGACTAAGGAGGAGGCACTTACAAGATTAGAGACTGTTTTAGATATTTTGACCAAAGCTGGTTTCACATTTATTCTTCTGGACGTTGACGCGTACAATGCGCAGTACGTTCAAGTGGTCCAAGCGATACCAGGACAAAGCCTGTTACGCGCGAACCCTAGCAGACAGCATGCAAAACGAAGTCGCGTTGACAACGGACGACAACTAAAATAATAATTAAGACTAACTACTAGATAGATAACTTAAAATAGTGGTTTTTAGAATAGATATAGACAACTCTGATCCGATTACAGAATAAAGGCGGTTGTAGTCGGAACAGAGAACTCGAAAGGGTTCATGCAAAGAATAGTTGGAAGTACAGCGTGTTAAAGATAAAGCGACATAATTACGGGTTAGTCTACAAGGAACAGATAGATTGACCTGATTGCGTAAATTAGGACAGTCTATTTGTCCATTCAAAAGCTTGTGGATAAACAAAGTACCAAGCATTACTCTACGATTAAGTAAGGAGGGAAGGTTAATTAAAAGAAGTCTTTTAGAATAAGAGGGCAAGTTAACATTTCGATCCCAGTTTAAACCACGAAGAGCAAAAATTAAAAACTGTTTTTGAACAGATTCAATTTTTACTTGGTGTGATCCATATTGTGGTGACCAAACACATGATCCATACTCCAAATTGGGGCGGACCAGTGAAATAAAAAGAGTTTTGGTTGTGTAAGGATCGTCAAATTCTTTCGACTATCACTTAAGGAAACCAAGAACACTCATGGCTTTATTGACAGTGATATTAATATGACGAGTAAAATTTAATTTGTGGTCCATGAGTACACCCAAATCATTAATCTCGTTCAAACGTTCATGGTTTGCTTTATTCTTTTCTAAACATAAATATATATTATAGAAACTGTCTTCGGGGACGACTAAGGGATCAATCCTCGAAACAGTACAGTTAGAAGAATCTAACGTAAAGATAAGATCGTTTTTGATACGCACAGGATTAACTTAGGTTAGGGATAACTCAAGGAGACCGTCAACGAAGCAATGTGAGGAGGAGGACATCAACAAGGAAGACTCACCTGATGGAAGCCAAGAAACGTCAGGTAGTTTAAAATCTCCCAAGAACGATAAATATGTCTGTATCCGAAAGAAGTGAAGAGACAAAGCGAATAGCTTCTAAATGGCTAGAATATACCGTCATGTCAGAATTCGGTGGAATATACGAGCAAGTTAGAAATACAGAATATGATTTCAAACAAATTTTGACACTAACAAATTCAATGTCAAGAACAGAAGGTGGCAGAACTTTTTCTGAAGGAAGAGATGAATTTAAAAAAAAAAAACTCCACCACCATTTTTGGAGATTCGATCGCATCTATAGGTTGAAAATATTGTGGGAAAAACAGAGGCATCAGAAATGTCTGGCTTTAACCACGTTTTTGTAAAGACCAAGATATGAAAGTGAAAAGGTTGACTATCTACAAAAAGCTTAGAAAGTTTAGATTTTAGTCCTCTAACATTCTGATAGGCCAGAATAAGGGACGAAATTAGTTTTTTGACCCACCAGCTACTGACGAGCCAGAGGGTAGGGAAGGATTAATTGTGTTAGGCAGACGAATCGGAGGCCGATTTTTCTTTTTCTTAGTCGTATACTCCTTTTACAACCAAATGTTCCGGCCAACAATCTTTGTGACAAATTTGGTCAAAGACATTTGGAGGGACACTGATTTTAAATGACGAGATGTCACGGATGTATGAAAACCTAAACTTTTCCACCGCAATGTTTGGCGCCACGACTTTTGCCTGGATATGGGCTATGACATCATCTGATGAAGTATTGGGGTCGAGCCGCGAAACAAAGATATGCTTTTTTGGTGGAATGGATACAAGAGATCTCAATGCGCTGGAACTGCTGAGGCAGATGACGCTTTGAGTGCTCTTCGTGTTAAAATTTTATTGGGAATATCCCTGGGAGTGGATATTCGCCCGGACACATCGGAAACTACAACCGATATCGGGTCAGCTTGCGGGGCACTATTACCAGGAGAGATGTCAATCGTCCCCGCAACTGCAGCTACTGCTGCTTAGTCCCCCACCGTTTGCAATACTATCCTTTAGTTTAGCTGTGTAACCAGCGCATTAAACATGCATAATGTTATCGCACAGCCAGCACAAAAGATAGTCGTCTTGGACTTTTTGGGGATGAGGGCACTTTTTGGAAGAACAGACAACCATTGTAAATTTAATTGTTTATTATTATTTTTACTGATAAGAAAAAAATAAATAATAAATGGCAAAAAATTAAAAAAGAAATTTAAAAATGAGCAATGTATAAGAACCAAGAAGTAACACAAGTGTTAAAGTTTTAATTTTTAAAAGAAAAAACTGAAGAGAAATTAAGAGAGTTAGTAATAACACACAACAACAAAGACTGACACAATCGCGAGAGTAACGGTCGCGATTGCGGGCAATGTAAAAACGCGAGAGCAAGCACTACACAAACAACAACACTAATGTGTATGCGAGAGCGCGAATGCAAGAAAAGAGATCAAAAACACAAAGTCAAAGACTATGCAAGCAAAACAACAAAACTGTAAGTTTTGTTATTAAGTGAAACAATAAGTAATAATAGCTTTGAATAAATGTTTAAGAACAAGTTACAATAAGCTATTCGCGTAATAAGTAATTTCGGCACAGATTCCGCGGAAAATAATTTTTATTTGCGGGATTAAATAAAAAGGTTGGATAAAAGCGAGAGCGCAAAAAAAACACGACCGACTTCGTTGAAGTGAAGAAATACAATTCTGAAGAATATAATATAAGAACTACCATTTTAAGAACAATAAAAAAAAATGAAAATTAATTAATAGATATTTAAAGGAGCAATATTTTCGGGGAACTGATCAATGAGAATTAGTGTATGAGTCCGAGATTAAATATCTCTTATGTCAATCGACCCACTACCCCTGAGATTTCTGACTTTGATTTTATTTTGGGTAAATTCTAATGGTTTCTCAAATTAATCAGCCGGCCCCACGTTTGGGCGCCATTTCTTCTTTTTTACGTAGTGTGCAAGTAGTAAATAAATTTAGTACTAACTGATATTTCCCTGTACCAAAGACTGAAGGCGGGCGTGCACTTATAATCCGGCTCCTTCTTGCCTCGTCTTCTAGTACCATACTTTATTGAAGAAAAATAGAAGTGCACTATCGGATACACTAATGAAATATGAAAACAACAAAAATAGGATTCTCTAAAAGTGAATAAGGATTTCCCATAAAGAAAAATTTAAGACTGTTTCTCGGACCTTGGACTTAATTGGTGGGGATGCTAAGGTGTTGTTTGCATTCCCCGTCTTTACCCTCCCTACCTTGGCAGTTTGATAGGCATTAAATTAAACTGCCCCAAAACAAGGCCTACGAGAAAACTATTATGGATAAGGTGTGGACATGATGTAGTCGACAGATTTCATTAAAATTTATTCACAATTCATTATTAAATCTTCAAATTAAACTTCATAAAAACTTTTACTTCAACTTTTGGCTGTATCATTTTTCTTGCAAGATCTTTAAATAACCTAAAATATACAAACAAAGATAAATTTTAATCTCTGTGCAAAGAGATATGTAGAATGAACAAAGGCTACTTTTCAATATTCTTACTCAGACATTTTCCTTGCGTCGAATCGATGGGCCCGTCGAATGTAGACGCTGCGAAATTATCAGGTTAACATTAGCCTAGATAAAGAAAGCGTATTTAGAAAATAGGTATGTAAAAATCTTGCTCAAATGCTACAAAACAAAAACGTATAATTAATTGAATTACATTATTGATCTTATCCTACATTATTTCTTGTATCTTACAACTAATAAACTAAACTACCATTTCTTTTTACATCATACGCCGGAAAGGCGGTATAAACCAAGCTGATGCACAACTGAGAAAAGATAACTGAGTATTTCCCAGATGTGGCTCAACTATGTAAATCCGTGAGTTGCAGACTGCGAGGTCAAAATTTCAATGTTAAATCCTCACTCTTGAAGATGATGTCAGTTCAGGTTGGAGTTACGGTTGGTCAACAGAAATCTTCACTGATCAGCCAGACTTTAATTTCCGAAAAGGTATAACAAATGGGCGGCTTTCAAATTCGTCTTAGATCGTATATATATATATAGGCTTCTACGGTATGATAGAGATATTTCTTTGGGTCTTTCAGACTCCAACAGCCACTTTGATAGACGTTGCATGGGAAGGTTTATACCAATTGGGGGGTATAAATTATTGTTGCCCAATAAATTGGTTGCAACTTGCTGAATTTTGGTGGGGATTCTTAGAGGCGCAGCCACTCTCAATAAAGGTTTCCTGTTCAATCAATAAAATTAATACACAACTCCATATATATATATTCACTAAAAGAAATCACCTGCTCACTCGAATATCGCACTAAACTTTGTTTTCACTGATTTAACTTTTGTCTA
The DNA here is from genome assembly GCA_018903575.1 of Drosophila saltans. NCBI lineage: Eukaryota > Metazoa > Arthropoda > Insecta > Diptera > Drosophilidae > Drosophila > Drosophila saltans. Next base: position 27,192 of record JAEIGH010000292.1, on the reverse strand, counting down.
TATAATTGCCTTAGCAACATATTTATATGTCTATACATATATTAAACTTATGTATGAAAATAAAATTATTATGTAATATTCCGCGCACTGACACAATAAAAATTATTTGGTGTCTTTACTTTACGATGTTCTTGGTCAAACTGAACCTATTTCTAGATCTGCCACAAATTAAAACTACACTCTACAAACTGTTCTGTAAAGAGGAGACCCTGGGGAGACTGAGATATGTACCCCTTTAGCTGTTGTACCTTTATTTCGGTTGTTACACTGTTAATATGTAGATCTTTCTGTACATTTTCATTTCGGATATACCAAGGTGATCCCGTAATAGTTCTGAGAACCTTAGATTGCGCCCTTTGTATGGTTTCGATGTTGCTCTTACTTGCGTTTCCCCACAGTGCAGAGCCGTATATCCAGATGGGTTTTAGCACCGAGTTGTAGAGAAGAACTTTGAACTCTAAACATAGGGGAGATCGTGCATTGATAAGCCAATGTAGTCCGGTTGCTTTAAGCTTTAGCTGCTTTTTCTTGGCTTCGATGTGCCTACGCCAAGTTAATCTTCTGTCCAGGTGAACTCCAAGATACACAACATCGTCGGATTGAGGTACTGGCACGTTGTTCAGTGTCAATGATGGGCAGGTTCGTCTGTTAAGGGTGAACGTAACGTGCTTGCATTTCTGTTCATTTACACGGATGCGCCAATCTGCTAGCCACTTTTCAACCTCTTTTAAATGGGTTGCCAGTTGCTCAGCAGCTTTGGTCGGGCATTTGGAGCGGCTAAGGATGGTCGTGTCATCGGCGAAAGTAGATGTGGTAAGTGTAGGGCTTGTTGGTATGTCCGCTGTATACAGAAGATACAGAGTTGGTCCTAGCACGCTGCCTTGAGGTACTCCTGCCTTTGATTCGATGTCGTCAGAGGTGAAGCTATTACATCGTACGGCGAATTTTCTGTCGGATAGATATGATTCCATTAGCCTGTGTAGCATGTAACCCACAAATAGTTATGGACTGCTTGCTAAGAATATAAGCTGATGGAGATTGTAGCATACAAAAGCGGGGTGCACGCGGTGGTTCCGGCTACTGGCTCGCTAGGCAGTATTGGGGTGGGATTCTTTGATAGCTTTGCGCCACTTGCTTATGTGGTTATCTACAGATAATTAAATAATTTCGCGTGCAAAGAAGTTTGGTCAGAGATGAGAGAAATAGATATTATTGGGACCCAAGAGCAATTGACGAAGGTTGGTCGGTGCTAGATGGTGTTCGCAACCGATAATGCCCACCCTACCATGATCATCGGTCCGCAAGTCAAGTATGACTGATGATCCCTTGTGCAACCTCGGGTTTAAATTAATTTAATTTTCATGTTGGTTACTAGGCTCCTCATTAAGAAAACTTTAAAACTTCTTCATTGACTTCAATTTTATTAAACTAGACATTATTCCAATTATTAAAAATATCGCTGAGGGCGATGAACTATAATTAAACGGCTAATAAATTTAAAACAAAAAAAATCTAAAAGAGTGTGTGCGCGTTGCTGTGGAAAGAACGTGGTTATAATTATGTATGTGTATAATATAATATAGAGTATTAATATATAGATGTTATTTATAATTATAAATTAGTTATATGCATGAATTAATTTCCAAGTGTGCGAAAACTTTTATGCATGACGATGGTTTTAATTTAATTATGAAGTGTACGAAAAGTTATTGGCATGAAAGTATGACATTGTTATAATTTAAGTATGAAGTGTATGAAAAGTTATTTACATGACGGTATGACAATGCCAGCTGTTATGCAGATCGAGCTTTCATTACGCTTGAATATTCAGACAGAGCTTTTTGTCTTTGAAAGCTTATTTTTCATCATGGTCAAGCGCATGAGAGATAGACACTGATCATGGCAACACAAAAAAAAAATTTATTAATTGCAGCAATATAGATGAAAAAAAATTTATTTGTGACAAAGCAAAATCAAAAATTTATGAAGTGAATTTAATGCAAAAAGTTAGTAATGTTGAGATTTTTCTGTATACATGCATGGCTGGGTTATATAATGAGTTACGAGATTTTATTAGCAAAAAAAATTTCACCAAATACCACAAAATTTAAGAGAGTTGTTCACTTACCCATACTCTTCCACGGCGAAAGATCTTTCGTAATATTGAGCTAGGTTATGGCTTGAAATAATTTCATTTGTATTAAGAGAGCAACAGGGTATCATTAAGAGAGGCTAAATTTTCTTTACACTGGGTCGAATCACAGTACATATAGTTGGATGAAAAAAAGAAAAATCTCGCGGAAGCAAAGGAATTAATTAATTAAATTACGTTAAAAATTTTCTTTCTCATGCGATTTAAGTTTTCTTCTGCGGAATTAAAACATTTGGTCGCAATAGTATATGCACTCACATAAAAAAAACATATTTTTCGATCAGGCTTGGAAGGAAAAAAAATTTTTTTTTTTTTTTTTTTTTTTTAATCTAAAAAAAAATCGAATTTAACGCGAATTTACTGCAACGGCACACACCAATGACTTTAAGGCATATTACTCTTATTGAGATAAACTAAGATAATTTAATTTAATTAAGGCAAGACCAAAAAAAAATTTTAGAGGTTAGACCAAATGGCACGAAAATTTTCTTGTTTTCACTGAGGCATAGATATATAAAAAAACTTCTGAGAACCCACGGAAGAGATTAATTATGGTGTATGAAGCCTGTTGAGCGCACTTTTCCGAGGTTTTTCCAATCTTAAATTCCCATTTTCTTCAACGAGTTAAATGGTCTCGATCGTCAGACCAATTCTCTTTACCGTCTCCGCCGCTGGGTAATGATACTACTGACGAAAGCTCTTCAAAGTGCGTGGGCGAAGCTCAGCTCAATGCAATCGCAGCTTGTAAATTTAATGGGGCCCAATGGGCCCACACAAGTAAAAGAACTTTTTCGTTATTTTCTTTTACTTGCGTGTGCAACGAACAATAGTGACGTCAAAACGTGAAAGAAATTGGGTATGCTTTAAAGAGAATAAAGGCAAAGGGTTGGATATTAAGCCAACGAAAATATGCTTTTCAAAAAAAAAAATTTTTATTTTTTTTTGTTTAACACTTACATGTGTGCTCTTGGCAATAATTATTGTTGTTTTTATAAACAGAAGTCTCTATTGCGAGAGTCAATGAAACACTTGGTATTTAAACGTTGATTAATTGATATAATATTCGATTAACTTTCCACAACAAAATTATTTGGACTTGGGAAGTTGACTTTTTTTTCACTTGCGTTCACTTGGAACGGAGCAGACACGTCTGCCCTGATTTGACTCTGAGAAGAGAAAGAACGTGTATTCCAATTCGGAAGAGGATGTTGGCCGTTCTTGGTTTAGAATTGGGTCTGACAGGCATAAAAGGGGAAGAGAAAAGGAATGTCACCAAAAAAAAAAGGAGGATTGAACATATCGACTCAGCGACATCTATTGAGGCAAGCCTAACGCCTAATGAATTAACTGTTGCCCACTTCTAGGGTGTAAGCAACTGCTTTAAAAAAAATATTCGTGCACTGCTTGCTTAATTGAGATTTTTTTTCTTTATACGACAAGCGCACTACAATTCCCCCCTATTAAAATCACACTTGGTGGTTAAAAACAGCCAAGAGGGATCCACGCTTGGAGCAACAAATCATTGTTTGATATCCTTCGCATGGTATTTACCAATAATTCGACCTTGCTGATCTTCTAATTCATAATAGCAATGGCCTAATTTTCTTCTTATTCTAGCTTTAATAAATGCTGGAGACAATTTTGAACTAAATCCTTTTGCAAAATTGCTCTGCTGAAAATTACGTCTAAATACTTCTTGTCCTATCTGAAAATTTACTTCCTTTGAACGGAGATTATAGGCCTTCTGGTTGCGGTGTTGTTGAATTTGCATCGCTTCTTGAGCCTTATTTCGAATTAATTTAAAACTATCATCACGACTAAACTGTATAGAACGATCGTCTAACAATCCTAATTTCCGCATCAATTTATAATTACTAGCATTCGTTATCATATGTTGACCAAACGCTACCCTATAAGGAGTACTATTGATAGCCGCATGTTGGCTGGATCGTAACGCGCAACATATGCTACTTAATTTTTCATCCCAGTTTCTTTGGTCCGGGTGAATGTAAGCTTTTATAGCTGCCAATACAGATCGATTGACTCTCTCAGAAGCATTAGCTTGTGTAGCATAATAAGCTGTGTAAATATGCGTAATCGAGTATTTGCTTAAAAGAGCATTAAACGACTGTGATCTAAACTGTACACCATTATCAGATACGATAGTTTCAGGGACTCCAAAACAATGGAATAATTCTTCTTCTAGGAATGGTTTAATGGCATCCGCTGTAAATTTTTTTACAGGCTTTAGAAAAGGAAATTTTGATAAGTGGTCTAATACCACAAAAATACCAATATTACCGGATCGGCTGCGGGGATATGGCCCTAAAAAGTCGACATAGAGTTTTTGAAAGAACCGACTTGATGGGCAAGGAACTCCCATTGGCGGTCGTAAAGTAACATTAGGATGTTTAGTAGATTTACAGATGTCACACTTGTTGACAGAATTCTTGACATCAGTAACCATATTGGGCCAAAAATAAAAACGACGAAGTCTTTCTAGGGTTTTGTTTATTCCACCGTGTGCATACAATGGATCCTCATGTGCAACTTTTAGCGCTACTACGATTAATTTATGGGGTATCCAAAGTTTCCAACGTAAATCATCGGCAATTTTATTTTCACCGAAGTGTTCTGAACGGCGATAAATGTGGTCATCCACTACTTTTAAGTCAGGTAAATGAGTTGGGTTGGTCAAGATTTTATTTTTCAACTCCACATATTGCTCAGACCGAAATTCTGGGGAATTTAAGTCTAATATTAAGCTATTTATAGACAGGGAAGACAAGTTTTCGGTATAAATTCTCGAAAGGGCATCCGGTACGACATTTTGAGTACCTTTGCGATGTAGAATTTTGAAGGTAAATCCTTGGAGCTTTAAAGACCACCGGGCTAAGCGAGAGCTAAGGTCAGCTTGCGTCATCAGCCACTTTAACGATGCATGATCGGTAATAATGGTGAATTCTTGGCCTTCGATGTAGGCTCGAAATTTTTTGACTGCGAGTTCCTCTGGCACCTGTTTAATTTCTTGGACATAAATGCTATGGGAACTTCATCACCTTCTTCATTAGTTTCCATAAGCACAGCACCCACTCCAGTATGACTAGCGTCACAATGAAGTTGAAAAGGCCATGAAAAATTTGGACTATGCAACAAGGGAGCAGAGCACATCTGAGATTTCAATGTATCAAACGAGTCTTGTGCTTCTTGAGTCCACACAAAGGAGCGTTTTTGCTTAAGCGTATCAGTCAACGGTGAAGCTACGACGGCATAATTACGAATAAACTTGTGATACCAGCCTGTCATACCTAGAAATCGACGAACTTGTCTTAAAGATCGTGGAACTGGGAAGTCTTTAACGGCGGTTATTTTCTCAGGATCAGTACTTATGGTGCCATTGCCAATCACATGACCTAGATAATTAACTTCTTTCCTACAAAACTTGCTTTTCTCAACGTTTATAGTAAGATTGGCGAGTTGCAATTGGTTTGCTACTATGACTAATACTTCCAAATGTCGCTCAAATGAATCTGATACAATTAACAAATCATCTAGATAGATAAATACTTCTCTACGCAATTGTGCAGGAATAATCTTGTCCATCAGACGAGACATGGTATGTGGTGAATTTGTTAGGCCGAAGGGCATGACAACGAATTCATAAAGAGGTCTTCCAGGGACAGTAAAAGCTGTTTTGTCCCGTGACTTGGGATCAAGTGGGATTTGCCAAAAAGCGTCCTTTAAATCCAGGCTAGTTATGAATTCCGCTTTTGGTAGTCGACTTAAGATTCCATCAATTAGCGGCATAGGATAAGCATCTTTTACAGTTACATCGTTAACTTTCCTACTATCAATACATAAGCGAACCTTGCCAGGTTTTGTGACTAGTACTACTGGCGACGACCACGAGCTATTCGATCCTTGGATGACACCTAACTTTAACATTCTATCAATTTCCTCATACATAAGTTTCTCTTTGGCTGGGGATACCGCATAGAATCGTTGCTTTATCGGCTTTGCATCGGCAACATCGATTGTATGAGAAATAAGAGTAGTTTTACCTAAATTACGTTAAAAATTTTCTTTCTATTTAAGTTTTCTTCTGCGGAATTAAAACATTTGGTCGCAATAGTATATGCACTCACAAAAAAAAAAACATATTTTTCGATCAGGCTTGGAAGGAAAAAAATTTTTTTTTTTTTTATAAACTAAAAAAAAATCGAATTTAACGCGAATTTACTGCAACGGCACACACCAATGACTTTAAGGCATATTACTCTTATTGAGATAAACTAAGATAATTTAATTTAATTAAGGCAAGACCAAAAAAAATTTTAGAGGTTAGACCAAATGGCACGAAAATTTTCTTGTTTTCACTGAGGCATAGATATATAAAAAAACTTCTGAGAACCCACGGAAGAGATTAATTATGGTGTATGAAGCCTGTTGAGCGCACTTTTCCGAGGTTTTTTCCAATCTTAAATTCCCATTTTCTTCAACGAGTTAAATGGTCTCGATCGTCAGACCAATTCTCTTTACCGTCTCCGCCGCTGGGTAATGATACTACTGACGAAAGCTCTTCAAAGTGCGTGGGCGAAGCTTAGCTCAATGCAATCGCAGCTTGTAAATTTAATGGGGCCCAATGGGCCCACACAAGTAAAAGAACTTTTTCGTTATTTTCTTTTACTTGCGTGTGCAACGAACAATAGTGACGTCAAAACGTGAAAGAAATTGGGTATGCTTTAAAGAGAATAAAGGCAAAGGGTTGGATATTAAGCCAACGAAAATATGCTTTTCAAAAAAAAAAAAATTTTTATTTTTTTTGTTTAACACTTACATGTGTGCTCTTGGCAATAATTATTGTTGTTTTTATAAACAGAAGTCTCTATTGCGAGAGTCAATGAAACACTTGGTATTTAAACGTTGATTAATTGATATAATATTCGATTAACTTTCCACAACAAAATTATTTGGACTTGGGAAGTTGACTTTTTTTTCACTTGCGTTCACTTGGAACGGAGCAGACACGTCTGCCCTGATTTGACTCTGAGAAGAGAAAGAACGTGTATTACAAATCGGAAGAGGATGTTGGCCGTTCTTGGTTTAGAATTGAGTCTGACAGGCATAAAAGGGGAAGAGAAAAGGAATGTCACCAAAAAAAAAGGAGGATTGAACATATCGACTCAGCGACATCTATTGAGGCAAGCCTAACGCCTAATGAATTAACTGTTGCCCACTTCTAGGGTGTAAGCAACTGCTTTAAAAAAAATATTCGTGCACTGCTTGCTTAATTGAGATTTTTTTTTCTTTATACGACAAGCGCACTACAATTCCCCCCTATTAAAATCACACTTGGTGGTTAAAAACAGCCAAGAGGGATCCACGCTTGGAGCAACAAATCATTGTTTGATATCCTTCGCATGGTATTTACCAATAATTCGACCTTGCTGATCTTCTAATTCATAATAGCAATGGCCTAATTTTCTTCTTATTCTAGCTTTAATAAATGCTGGAGACAATTTTGAACTAAATCCTTTTGCAAAATTGCTCTGCTGAAAATTACGTCTAAATACTTCTTGTCCTATCTGAAAATTTACTTCCTTTGAACGGAGATTATAGGCCTTCTGGTTGCGGTGTTGTTGAATTTGCATCGCTTCTTGAGCCTTATTTCGAATTAATTTAAAACTATCATCACGACTAAACTGTATAGAACGATCGTCTAACAATCCTAATTTCCGCATCAATTTATAATTACTAGCATTCGTTATCATATGTTGACCAAACGCTACCCTATAAGGAGTACTATTGATAGCCGCATGTTGGCTGGATCGTAACGCGCAACATATGCTACTTAATTTTTCATCCCAGTTTCTTTGGTCCGGGTGAATGTAAGCTTTTATAGCTGCCAATACAGATCGATTGACTCTCTCAGAAGCATTAGCTTGTGTAGCATAATAAGCTGTGTAAATATGCGTAATCGAGTATTTGCTTAAAAGAGCATTAAACGACTGTGATCTAAACTGTACACCATTATCAGATACGATAGTTTCAGGGACTCCAAAACAATGGAATAATTCTTCTTCTAGGAATGGTTTAATGGCATCCGCTGTAAATTTTTTTACAGGCTTTAGAAAAGGAAATTTTGATAAGTGGTCTAATACCACAAAAATACCAATATTACCGGATCGGCTGCGGGGATATGGCCCTAAAAAGTCGACATAGAGTTTTTGAAAGAACCGACTTGATGGGCAAGGAACTCCCATTGGCGGTCGTAAAGTAACATTAGGATGTTTAGTAGATTTACAGATGTCACACTTGTTGACAGAATTCTTGACATCAGTAACCATATTGGGCCAAAAATAAAAACGACGAAGTCTTTCTAGGGTTTTGTTTATTCCACCGTGTGCATACAATGGATCCTCATGTGCAACTTTTAGCGCTACTACGATTAATTTATGGGGTATCCAAAGTTTCCAACGTAAATCATCGGCAATTTTATTTTCACCGAAGTGTTCTGAACGGCGATAAATGTGGTCATCCACTACTTTTAAGTCAGGTAAATGAGTTGGGTTGGTCAAGATTTTATTTTTCAACTCCACATATTGCTCAGACCGAAATTCTGGGGAATTTAAGTCTAATATTAAGCTATTTATAGACAGGGAAGACAAGTTTTCGGTATAAATTCTCGAAAGGGCATCCGGTACGACATTTTGAGTACCTTTGCGATGTAGAATTTTGAAGGTAAATCCTTGGAGCTTTAAAGACCACCGGGCTAAGCGAGAGCTAAGGTCAGCTTGCGTCATCAGCCACTTTAACGATGCATGATCGGTAATAATGGTGAATTCTTGGCCTTCGATGTAGGCTCGAAATTTTTTACTGCGAGTTCCTCTGGCACCTGTTTAATTTCTTGGACATAAATGCTATGGGAACTTCATCACCTTCTTCATTAGTTTCCATAAGCACAGCACCCACTCCAGTATGACTAGCGTCACAATGAAGTTGAAAAGGCCATGAAAAATTTGGACTATGCAACAAGGGAGCAGAGCACATCTGAGATTTCAATGTATCAAACGAGTCTTGTGCTTCTTGAGTCCACACAAAGGAGCGTTTTTGCTTAAGCGTATCAGTCAACGGTGAAGCTACGGCGGCATAATTACGAATAAACTTGTGATACCAGCCTGTCATACCTAGAAATCGACGAACTTGTCTTAAAGATCGTGGAACTGGGAAGTCTTTAACGGCGGTTATTTTCTCAGGATCAGTACTTATGGTGCCATTGCCAATCACATGACCTAGATAATTAACTTCTTTCCTACAAAACTTGCTTTTCTCAACGTTTATAGTAAGATTGGCGAGTTGCAATTGGTTTGCTACTATGACTAATACTTCCAAATGTCGCTCAAATGAATCTGATACAATTAACAAATCATCTAGATAGATAAATACTTCTCTACGCAATTGTGCAGGAATAATCTTGTCCATCAGACGAGACATGGTATGTGGTGAATTTGTTAGGCCGAAGGGCATGACAACGAATTCATAAAGAGGTCTTCCAGGGACAGTAAAAGCTGTTTTGTCCCGTGACTTGGGATCAAGTGGGATTTGCCAAAAAGCGTCCTTTAAATCCAGGCTAGTTATGAATTCCGCTTTTGGTAGTCGACTTAAGATTCCATCAATTAGCGGCATAGGATAAGCATCTTTTACAGTTACATCGTTAACTTTCCTACTATCAATACATAAGCGAACCTTGCCAGGTTTTGTGACTAGTACTACTGGCGACGACCACGAGCTATTCGATCCTTGGATGACACCTAACTTTAACATTCTATCAATTTCCTCATACATAAGTTTCTCTTTGGCTGGGGATACCGCATAGAATCGTTGCTTTATCGGCTTTGCATCGGCAACATCGATTGTATGAGAAATAAGAGTAGTTTTACCTAATCCATGTTTCGCAAATGAAGGGAACAACCCAAACAGAGGTTTATATTTTAATCCGTTGCGACATAATTCTTCAACGAGTTCTCCTCCTATACAACTAATTGACGCCCCTGTATCCATTAATCCAACTACTTTTCTATTCAATAACTAAACTTGAGCATAGGGACGTAAATCTTGAGGTTTACCTACTATTGAAGATAACAATAATTTATGTTCAGCTTTACAGAAACGATTGAAGGCTTTTCTGCGGTTTTGTGAACGGTTTTTAAATTCTTTTGAGATTAAAGGTAATTTGCATGGTTGTAAGTCCGGTTGAATAACATCAAATTGATGCAAAGATATTGTCGACTCCATTAATCGGTGTTGGTCGACTGATGTACTAACTGTTTGCGTGCACTGGTCTGTGGTGCACGCCTTAATTGGTTTTTTGATATGTTCTGCTTGCAAGTTCGACAACTTGGTTTATACGTATCTGGTCTTCAGCACCCGTAGCAAAAAACACGAGGATCGGCAGTGCATTCTTGATAAGCATGGCCTTTTTTTCTACAATTCCAACAAATCAGGTCCATGGCGGATAAATCAAAGAGATTCATTGTCTATTAAATCTTCTTCCTCTTCTTCAAAATCACCTGCTACTACTGCATTCAATTGACGTCGAATCGTTGGACGAGAAGTAACAGTTTGGGTCCTATTTTGGTTAAGGTTCCGCAAGAATAATTCTCTAGTTCGAACTAAATAACGCAATGACTTGATTGATGTTGCCGATTCATATAACATATCTCTCTGAATATCAGGTAAAAGATTTCCTCTAATTATCTCAACTAATGACAATTCTGACATAGGTTCTGAAAGTTTATCCACTAGCGATGCAATGACGTTATAAAAATCGTCAAATGACTCATTTGCTCGTTGCTTTCGATTTTCAATCTCTGATCGAATATTTCTATCAGTTCTATCATCTTTAAACTGACCTCTTAAGGCATGGCATAGGTCGTGCCAACGAACCATCGGAACACTTTTATGATATCTCCAATACCAGTTACTCGCTTCACCTTCAAATAAATTGCTTGCATATCTGGCAGTTAACTCGAAGTTTCCGTCTAAGGTCTGATTAGTAAGAGCTTCTATTCGATAAATAAAATCATCAACTGTGATTGCTGATTTTCCTGTAAAACGAAGATGCCAGTTAGCCATTATCTGACTAATGCGATCAGGCCTAAGGTCAACATTTGCAGAGCTAAGTCTTATTGAGGAAGGAAAAGGTATACGACTCGACTGAGGCGCGAATCCAGGAGTAGGGTCAGTGGGATTGAGACCTTGACCTGGGGACTGTAATTGAATATTTGATGTAAGTAAAGGTATGTTTGGGTCAACTTCTTGATGATGCACTATTGGTCTAGGATCAGGCGAACAATTGTGTTCTGACGCGACGGGAATATTTTGTAATCCTACTGTTATGGCTTGCGTTAACCGCTCGGTTTGGTTCGCCATCGAAGTAGCCAGAATTCGGGCTTGTTCAGTTAAAGCAGTAGACATTGCTTCCGCTATTGCATTACGTAATATATCTGCCATTGCAGGTTGTTCCGGCTGCGAATCCGTCGCACCTTCGGCCTGATTTATATCAGCCATACTAACCCCTTTTGACAATCCAGACGTGATACTTTGTTTAGCTTTGGATCTTGTCACTACAGGGGTACCGCGAGGTAAAGTTTGAGTTCCCGACCCCGAAGGTAAGTTATCCAGTATATTTTCTGTAGAGACGGAAGTTGACAGAGGACTTTTACAGACTGGGCAAAATTTCTTATTTCCAATCTTGGTATTAAAACAAGTTCTATGAAACTGATGACCGCAACTGGTATTTAACAGCTGAGCTGGAATTGATATTAACTCGCTACATATAAAACAATTTTGACCAGGGTCTGTCGAGGCAGTTAAATCTTCAGTGCTGTGTGACAACACCTTTTTTGTTAGGCAATTCAATGTTTAATTATAACTAATACTAAGTTATTAACAACGAAAGAAAAAAAACAAAACTAAAAAAAAGTAAATAAAAGGAATATAAATATAATAAAATATTTTTAGGAGCCATGCAATCACATGTCCGTTAAAAATAAACTCGACGCGATTGCTAAGAGTACAATAATTGAAAATAAATACAGGAATTTAATGATGTTAAATCCTTAAGTTAGAAAATTAGGGTGTTTTTAGTGTTGATACAGTTGAACGGCGGATATTAGCTTGAAAAAAAACTTGTACAACCCTCTTCCAGTAACAACTATAGCCATCACTAAATTCACTAGAGGCAGATCTTAGATATAACTGCTAATGTAAGAGCTGAAGGCAAAAGACAACATCAGACCTCACACAGTCAATCCTACCGAAGAACTGAAGAAAATCTCGTATCTACTTTCCATAGTACGGCAATAGAACTCAGAACCATATGGCAAAAGGCAACAGTACGTTCCTATTCTAAACAAAGAAGACAAAAAAAAATTTTACCGATTACCATGTCCAGCAGAATTTTTCAAAGACATTAAAATAAGTAAAACTGAAGGCAAAAGACAACATCAGTCCTACTCACACTAACACCGTTGGAATGAGAAAAGAGCATGTTATCACTTCCAATGTTTGCGTCTCTACTTTAACAATTCACCAGGTATATGATTCATAAAGGCAAAAGACAACAGTACGACTCCATCCTAATGAAATGCAGAGAACGCAGACAACCAGGAATTGATATAGATGAAAAAGATAGATGGGAGGGGAAATTTCCTATCTACTAGAAATTAAGAATTTATATTTCTGTTTCTTAGTAGAACCGAAGGGAATTAATTAAGCTTGGACAATAAATTAATGGGATGGCCGTAGCTCGAATCTCCACATAACCAATAATCAACACTAATTATTACCCAATCCTAATTAAACAAGGGATCTGGCTTAGGTTATATTTGACCACGGAGTTAAAAACAATTAAAGTTGAAACGCATCCAGTAAATCAAAACCTAAACTCACTGACTATCGCAGTTAAGTCTTGGCAGAGATGCCATCGATAGCTTACTCTGACTCCAAAGAACTACTACGCTAGCTAGGACAAAGGGAAAGGAAGATAGAAAAGAGACTATCATAAACCAAACTTAATCACTCTGTTGGTATACGTGAATAAATATTTTTTTTTTTTTTATTATGAGTCCGTAGTAATGCTGAAAGCATTATCGCGCCCTCAATGTTGGGCGCCAAAATTATCTGAATAAACAAAAATAATAACTGTAGCATGTAACCCACAAATAGTTATGGACTGCTTGCTAAGAATATAAGCTGATGGAGATTGTAGCATACAAAAGCGGGGTGCACGCGGTGGTTCCGGCTACTGGCTCGCTAGGCAGTATTGGGGTGGGATTCTTTGATAGCTTTGCGCCACTTGCTTATGTGGTTATCTACAGATAATTAAATAATTTCGCGTGCAAAGAAGTTTGGTGAGAGATGAGAGAAATAGATATTATTGGGACTCAAGAGCAATTGACGAAGGTTGGTCGGTGCTAGATGGTGTTCGCAACCGATAATGCCCACCCTACCATGATCATCGGTCCGCAAGTCAAGTATGACTGATGATCCCTTGTGCAACCTCGGGTTTAAATTAATTTAATTTTCATGTTGGTTACTAGGCTCCTCATTAAGAAAACTTTAAAACTTCTTCATTGACTTCAATTGTATTAAACTAGACATAATTCCAATTATTAAACATATCGCTGAGGGCGATGAACTATAATTAAACGGCTAATAAATTTAAAACAAAAAAAATCTAAAAGAGTGTGTGCGCGTTGCTGTGGAAAGAACGTGGTTATAATTATGTATGTGTATAATATAATATAGAGTATTAATATATAGATGTTATTTATAATTATAAATTAGTTATATGCATGAATTAAGATAATTTATTTTTCGATTACATTTATTTAATTTCCAAGTGTGCGAAAACTTTTATGCATGACGATGTTTTAATTTAATTATGAAGTGTACGAAAAGTTATTGGCATGAAAGTATGACATTGTTATAATTTAAGTAAGTAGTTATTTACATGACGGTATGACAATGCCAGCTGTTATGCAGATCGAGCTTTCATTACGCTTGAATATTCAGACAGAGCTTTTTGTCTTTGAAAGCTTATTTTTCATCATGGTCAAGCGCATGAGAGATAGACACTGATCATGGCAACACAAAAAAAATTTATTATTTGCAGCAATATAGATGAAAAAAAATTTATTTGTGACAAAGCAAAATCAGAAATTTATGAAGTGAATTTAATGCAAAAAGTTAGTAATGTTGAGATTTTTCTGTATACATGCATGGCTGGGTTATATAATGAGTTACGAGATTTTTATAGCAAAAAAAAAATTTCACCAAATACCACAAAATTTAAGAGAGTTGTTCACTTACCCATACTCTTCCACGGCGAAAGATCTTTCGTAATGTTGAGCTAGGTTATGGCTTGAAATAATTTCATTTGTATTAAGAGAGCAACAGGGTATCATTAAGAGAGGCTAAATTTTCTTTACACTGGGTCGAATCACAGTACATATAGTTGGATGAAAAAAGAAAAATCTCGCGGAAGCAAAGGAATTAATTAATTAAATTACGTTAAAAATTTTCTTTCTCATGCGATTTAAGTTTTCTTCTGCGGAATTAAAACATTTGGTCGCAATAGTATATGCACTCACATAAAAAAAAACATATTTTTCGATCAGGCTTGGAAGAAAAAAAATTTTTTTTTTTTTTTTTTTTTTTTTACTAAAAAAAAAAAAATCGAATTTAACGCGAATTTACTGCAACGGCACACACCAATGACTTTAAGGCATATTACTCTTATTGAAATAAACTAAGATAATTTAATTTAATTAAGGCAAGACCAAAAAAAAAAATTTTAGAGGTTAGACCACATGGCACAAAAATTTTCTTGTTTTCACTGAGGCATAGATATATAAAAAAAACTTCTGAGAACCCACGGAAGAGATTAATTATGGTGTATGAAGCCTGTTGAGCGCACTTTTCCGGGGTTTTTCCAATCTTATATTCCCATTTTCTTCAACGAGTTAAATGGTCTCGATCGTCAGACCAATTCTCTTTACCGTCTCCGCCGCTGGGTAATGATACTACTGACGAAAGCTCTTCAAAGTGCGTGGGCGAAGCTTAGCTCAATGCAATCGCAGCTTGTAAATTTAATGGGGCCCAATGGGCCCACACAAGTAAAAGAACTTTTTCGTTATTTTCTTTTACTTGCGTGTGCAACGAACAATAGTGACGTCAAAACGTGAAAGAAATTGGGTATGCTTTAAAGAGAATAAAGGCAAAGGGTTGGATATTTCAGCCAACGAAAATATGCTTTTCAAAAAAAAAAATTATTTTTTTTTGTTTAACACTTACATGTGTGCTCTTGGCAATAATTATTGTTGTTTTTATAAACAGAAGTCTCTATTGCGAGAGTCAATGATACACTTGGTATTTAAACGTATTTGAATATTTAAATATAATTAAATATCGATTAACTTTCCACAACAAAAATATTTGGACTTGGGAATTTGACTTTATTTTCACTTGCGTTCACTTGGAACGGAGCAGACACGTCTGCCCTGATTTGACTCTGAGAAGAGAAAGAACGTGTATTCCAAATCGGAAGAGGATGTTGGCCGTTCTTGGTTTAGAATTGGGTCTGACAGGCATAAAAGGGGAAGAGAAAAGGAATGTCACCAAAAAAAAAAAAGGAGGATTGAACATATCGACTCAGCGACATCTATTGAGGCAAGCCTAACGCCTAATGAATTAACTGTTGCCCACTTCTAGGGTGTAAGCAACTGCTTTAAAAAAAATATTCGTGCACTGCTTGCTTAATTGAGATTTTTTTTTCTTTATACGACAAGCGCACTACACCTGTGTGTGTATTGTGGGAGCGTCGCTTTTATTTTTTATATTAGGCCATCCAGCCAGACTCGGTCGAAGGCTTAGGCGACATCAAGAAAAATTGCTGTGCAATATTCTTTTTGTTCGAATGCTGTGCAGATCTCTGCGGTGATACGGTTGACTTGCTCAATTGTGCCATGCTTTTCGCGGAAGCCAAACTGATGATGTGGGATTATAGTTTGGTTTACCAGGATTGTATTTATACGGAGTTGTAGGACTTTTTCAAATAGTTTTGAAAGACTTGGCAATAAACTGATTGGTCTGTACGATGATGGCTGTGTTTTGTCCTTTCCGGGTTTTGGGATCATTATGATTACTGATTTTTTCCAGCTTATGGGAAAGTGACCGGTTTTTACTATCGCGTTGAAGTGAACAACAAAGTTGTAAGGTAAGAATCAATTGAAGAAAGTGTGAGATTTAATGATTGAGATTTAATTGATTTAATTAGGAATTGAAATTAGATGAAAAATTTTTTTCAAATTTGATGCATATATAAAAACATATTTTCAACTGCTTATTAGCAGTGACAGAGACGTGGAAAGTAGAAGTGGGAATAGGTCATAAGGTTGGCTCACAATTCAAGTTTACACGACATTAAGTTTTTACAATATGTACTCCAATCACATGTGTTAGTATTAGTCTATAAATTTGGTTAGTGTTTTTTAACTAACTAAAAATTTTAACTAATTAATTAATTTTAAGAGTAGAATTAAATTTTAACTAAACCCTCAAGCCGATGCGTGCAAACGCAACGTAAAAATTTTTTTTTGATATTTCAATTAAAGTTAAATGCAAAATCGGAAATCCGATTTGCGTTACTTTGCACCACTGCAAAGTTGGTCATCTAGTCGCTTCAAACTCTTTATGTAGACTTGTCGGTCTTCCTCTGCCAATGTTGTAGCTTTCTGCATATCCTGCACCAGTCGTATCTGGCGCAGAAGGGCGATTCTTTTTCCGCCCCGCTTCTTCCTTCTTTGTGTTGACTTATTTTTTTTTTTTAAGACGAGCCCGGTACTCAGCTATGGTGAGTTGGCGTGGGCCATCGGTTGGATACACCACTAGAGATTCTTCTAGTGTGGGTGCATCGCTTTCCTGGATAGGAGCAGCACTTTCAAACTTCCTCAGTTTGACGGTCGGTCATGAAACTTGAAATCGTAATCGGTTTTTTTTTTTACTGGAGTGGATATGCACTTTTTTCGGATCAGGTTTTCTCCGATTATATTTGTTACTAATAATAATAAAATGTCGGCTTACAAGAAAAAAAAGAAAATGTTTTAAGTGGTTATTATTAATTGAGGCACGTCTGTGCTCTCTCACGTTTTATTTATGAATATCTTAACTTATACAGTTATGTTTATGCTGCTTATTATCAGCTGCAAAAGTATATGTATATATAAGGCGAGAGTGTACTCACATGTTTGGTCACTCATTCTTGGTGTGACCAAAATGCACGCTCAGCATATTTAGGCTCGCTTGCCAGCACAGTTCTTTTTAGTAAGCACAGAATATAAAGTGTGTATGCAAGTTTGCGTACATACATACAATCGTTCTTATATATATATTTATAATTATTTATTGCTTGCAACAGAGTGTTACAAGCTGTGCTGAATGCCCACAGTTGAGCCGACCACTGGGTCCACCTGTGGACCATCAAGTCCAAATAAGTGTCCAGGTCGGGCGAAAATCCCTTAGATCGGCGCTCCAGAATATCCAAAAATTGGAGAGGAGTTTTGATTGCCGTTAATTCATCCCTTCATTCTGAAATAGTTTCGCCACCTGCTGTTCTTGACATTGAATTTATTAGTGTCAAAATTTGTCTAAAACCATATTCTATCTTTCTTACTTGCTCATATATTCCACTGACATGACGGTTTCAGCTAGCCACTTAGAAGCTATTCGCTTTGTTTCTTTACTCCTTACGGATGCAGACATATTTATCGTTCTGGGAGATTTTAATCTACCTGACGTTTCATGGCTTCCATCTGACGAGTCTTGTTGATGCCCTTCTCCTAACATTGCTTTGTTGACGGTCTCATTGAGTTATCCTTAACCCAAGTTAATCCAGTGCGTAACAAAAATAAGAGATCACTAGATCTTATATTTATGTTAGATTCTTCTAACTGTACTGTTTCGAGGATTGATCCCTTAGTTGTCCCCGAAGACAGTTTCCATCCAAGTTTGGACTTAACTAGTGATCCACCTTTTTGGCTACCAAATGATGGTACCAGTTCCACGTCTCGTACCCGTTTGCTTTCCTAAAACTAACTTTTTGAAGCTCAATGAGCTAATTCTTGCCACAGATTGGTCTTATCTCTACTTCTGTAATGATATGAATGCTGCCATTTGTTTTTTTTTATGATACTATGTTTTCGCTTTTTGATGCTTGTGTTCCACGTGTGACCCATGTATTGTCTAACAAGCTGCCATGGTTTACACGTGAGTTACCTAATTTGAAAAATGTGAAGTCTAGATATTATAGAAAGTTTAAAAAATCGGATCGACCGTCAGATTTCTCTCTTAGTGCTGTTGCTCGATCAAATTTTTTTGTGCTTAATACACTATGCTTTAAGGATTACATTAGGCGTTGTAAACTTCAGTTCTCCCGTGATCCTTAGCGATTTCATAACTTCGTTAACGCCAAACGCAAGGAGGCAGTGCACCCGTCCTATTTATGTTTTGAAAATAATAAAGCAAACAATGATCAGGCCATTGCCGATATGTTTTCTGACTTTTTCAAAACAACCTATTCCGCCAAAGAGCATCGAGCTAACTTTTCATATCAGTTGAAAAGGTCAAATTGCATCTTTAATCCTATGATCGATTAAAGTTCGCTTTTCAGTGTGTTTGCTTTAGTAAAGCCCGTGTACTGACAAGTACCTGATGGGATACCTGGTTGCGTGCTCAGGCATTTTGGCCACATTCTTGGGTGTGCCAAATAAGAATGTGATTTCTTTAAAACTTCTCTAGTAATTCATCTTTTCTAAATTACGGGGGCGGAAGTGAGCGTGGCAAAAATTTGCGTAGGCGCTAAAAAAAGTTTGAACACCCTCGAAATCGCAATCAATTCAAAACGAAATTCCCTTTAACATGCAGCAATACCTAATGCATGCCATCTCGCTCTTTCTTATCTGCCAATGTCGCCTTGGCAATTCAGTACAAAATGCAAGTGGCTATATCTCCGATGTTTATTGTCCGATTTGAACAAAATTTGCTGAGTTAGTGCAGTTTGACTATATATATACCAAATAAGAATTTGATATCTTCAATACAGCTCTAGTAAATTGATTTTAAAATTTTCTTTTTTCATTTGCGGAGGCGGAAGTGGCGTGGCTAAAATTTGAAACAAACTTGATATGCCTAGGCATAAGACGGATGTTCGCACCAAAATTGGTAGCTCTAGCTCTTATAGTCTCCGAGATCTAGTTGTTCACACGGACAGACGGTCATGCCCCAATCGACTCGGCTGTTGATGCTGATCAAGAATATATATACTTTATGGGGTCGGAAACGCCTCCTTCTGCCTGTTACATAAATTTTAGCGACTTTAATATACCCTTTTACCCTATGGGTACAGGGTATAAAAAAGGTATTAAATCCGTAGCTTCAAATTATAGGGGTATTTCCAAATTGTCTGCTATTCCGAAGGCATTTGAGAAAATTATAACTTCTCAACTGCAACATTTCTGTAGTTCTATTCTTTTATCTTTTCAACATGGGTTTATGAAACGTAGATCTACTACCACTAACTTTTTAGAGTTTACTTCCTTAGCAATCGATCATTTATACTGACTTCAGTAAGGCCTCTGATTCTGTCAATCATACACTGCTTTTGTTCAAGCTGAACGAACTTGGGATTCCAAGCCTTCTGCTTAATTGGATTTCTCAATATCTTAATAACCGTACACAAAAAGTTTTATTTAAAACTTATCTTTCGAAAACCATCAATGTGACCTCGTGGGTGCCACAAGGTAGCCATCTAGGACCACTGCTTTTCATTAATGACCTTCCGTCAGTTGTAACTCACTCTCGCGTACTTATGTACGCTGATGATGTTAAACTTTGTATTAGTTTTAAAGACTTAAGTTCTCCACATCTGCTTCAAGTCGATCTTAATAACTTTCAAACTTGGTGTGAAATTAACTTATTAAACCTTAATGTTTCAAAATGTAATGTCATGTCATTTCATAGATCCTCTTTTCAATTAGTGGTATATTATCTCAATAATACCCCACTTGAACGTTTGAACGAGATTAATGATTTAAGTGTACTCATGGACCACAAATTTAATTTTACTCGTCATATTAATATCACTGTCAATAAAGCCATGAGTTGTCTTGGTTTCGTTAAGCGATGGTCGAAGGAGTTTGACGATCCTTACACAACCAAAACTCTTTTTATTTCACTGGTCCGCCCCAATTTGGAGTATGGATCATGTGTTTGGTCTCCACAATATGGATCACACCAAGTAAAAATTGAATCTGTTCAAAAACAGTTTTTAATTTTTGCTCTTCGTGGTTTAAACTGGGATCGAAATGTTAACTTGCCCTCCTATCCTAAAAGACTTCTTTTAATTAACCTTCCCTCATTACTTAATCGTTGAGTAATGCTTGGTACTTTGTTTATCCACAAGCTTTTGAATGGACAAATAGACTGTCCTAATTTACGCAATCAGGTCAATCTATCTGTTCCTTGTAGACTAACCCGAAATGATGTCCCTTTATCTTTAACACGCTGTACTTCCAACTATTCTTTGCATAAGGAACCTTTTCGAGTTCTTCGCCCCGACTACAACCGCATTTATTCTGTAATCGGATCAGAGTTCCCTAAATCTATTCTAAAAACTACTATTTTAAGATATCTATCTAGTAGTTAGTCTTAATTATTATTTTAGTTATCCTCCGTTGTCCACGCGACTTCGTTTTTGCATGCTGTCTGATAGGGTTCGCGCTTAACAGGCATTGTACTGGTGACGCTTGGGCCAACGTCCAGAAGAGGGAAATTGACCGGAAGAATTCTAATTGATTCATGAAGACTGACGGCTAAATTTTAATCGAGTCGGTTCTGGACTTTTGTTTATATATGCACTCACTTTTAAGCTTGAACATTGGTTTTTGCATGTTTGTAAAAGGGCAGTCTCTACCCAGAATGTCTAGCACTTTATACTTACACCCTCAATGGAACTGATTAAATTGTTTCCTAGGCTTAAAATCACAAGTTTCTCAAGGGCGTCCAAGTTCTCGATAGTTTCGATTCGATTATTAAATAGAGATAATATTTCCAGGTTAGCTAATGTATTTAGATTTTCGATCCTCTCAATAAAATTAAAGCTGAGGTTTAACTCTTTGAGTGCAGTTAGCATGCCGATGTTCTCAATAACTTCGATTTTATTGCAATTTAAGCAGAGTTTAGTAAGATTAGGCAAAATCCACATAAGATCGATACGCAGTATATCTGAAAAATAAGAAATAAAAAACAAAAATTATTTTCCTAACAGTATTTTTAAATAGAGATTTTGATCTTGTTTGCACAACATTTTACTTTTAACTGTTGCTATGTATATAAAGTGCAAATCCAGCATAAATGCTTCGAAGGGTGATCGACGACTTGAGTGACCTGCGTCAGCATTTGGGCCGTTCACACTAGCCAGTGGTCGAAGCACTCATACACAATGTTTGTGGGGAGGGCGAAGCGTCTAATAATGTTAAGTAATTAGATATTAATAAGACACGCGGTAACTTTGGTTCCATAGCACAGCCCAATTTATTATACTGTAACAAAAGAACCGGGTCACAATGGCATGGTGACAAACGAGTTATAACAAAATTGTATAACAAATAAATATAATATATAATGAAGCAAGCAAGTCGTCCCTGCCGACATTGAGTATACCCTGTACCAACTAGTTATATTAAATGAAATAGAATATCCTCGAAATCGCCATAAATTTCATGCAAAATTCTCTATAACATGCAGCAACAGCGAACGCAAATCCCGAACAAATTTTCATAAGAATTTCTTTTTATACCCTTGTACCCATAGGGAAAAAGGGTATATTAAAGTCGCTAAAATATATGTAACAGGCAGAAGGAAGCGTTTCCGACCCTATAAAGTATATATATTCTTGATCAGCATCAACAGCCGAGGGCGATTTCGAGGGCGTTCGAACTTTTGTTTAGTGTCTACGCAAATTAAGATAGTTTAAAATTTTTGCCACGCCCACTTCCGCCCCCGCAATTTAGAAAAACGATTTACTAGAGAAGTTTTAAAGAAATCACATTCTTATTTGGCACACCCAAGAATGTGGCCAAATCATTTGACCAAATTTAGTTGAAATCGTACAATGAATATCGAAGATATACGAATGTGCATTTTGAACTGAATTGCCAAGGCGACACTAGCTGGAAAGAGTGAGCGAGATAGCATGCGTTAGCTGTTGCTGCATGTTAAAAGGAGTTTTGAATTAAGTTGATGCCGATCTTGATTTAATATATCTAGTTGGTACAGGATATCTTCAATGTCGGCAGGGACGTCTTGCTTACTTTATTTCCTTTAACAGTTAAAATTAAAACTAGTAGGATGGTGTAACTTCGGCCATGTTCGTATACCCTTGCAAACTGTTATTTAACAATTACATATTTACAATGTGGCAAAATAATTAGAAAGCATACAAAGCAAGTTAAACTTATTTATTATTATTATTATTATTATTATTATTAAAGTGTAGGATATAGTTATAAACTATCAACCTAACTATATTTTACAAGCACTGGCAACTAAGGCCTTCGGCTTAGACGAAAAACTACATCCATACACTAGCCTGGGATTCGAACCCGGATCCTCGTTGTTTGTGTAAAATTATATTGAGCTAATGTTTTATAACTAACGTTTTATAAGTTACTTGTGTGAAAGGTATATTTTACTATGTTTTGTGACTTTAATTAAAGAAAAAGTTGTGATCCCCGTCTCACCCTCAAATAAATCTTGTTTGCTTTTTTTATTAATTATTGTCTTAGTTTATGTTCTTTTTTTCAGCTGCTACTTTTTGCAACTTTCTGTGTTATTCGTGTTATTCTATTCTGTTGTCTCTGTACGCGTACACTACTGTGTTGTTGTTATCTGTGTTATTCTCTTGTGTTGTCTTCGTATTCACATTTTACTTTCTTAAGTGTGTATTTTGTTTTTGTTTTGATAGTCATATTTAATTGCTCTTTGGTTTCAATATTTTTATTTTCTTAATTTTAATCAAGCATTCGTTTAATTTATACATACATACAAATGTACATATACATATATATACAGGAACATCATATCAATGTCAGCTCCCACGCATATATATTTTTGATATGCGGTGTTTGGAAAAAGTTTCATTTGCTGATAAAGTATAACAAGTATTTGGAAACCTGGAACATACATTTGAATCTGATGGTTATGAATTCAGTGGCAATAGTGTGGTGTCAAGACTGGATTATATCTTTAAAAAGTTTGGAGAAATGTGGACTTAAAGCCACAGAATAAAATACAAAGTTGTCGAAAAAAATGCGGATTGGTTTGCTCAAAATGAATTAATATTATTAAATCTGCAATCATCACCGTTACAGCATAATCGAGGTCGTCCAAGATTAAGTCTTTTTGAGTGCTCAGAAAGAACTAAGCGGCGACGGATAGCAGATATAGCAGAATTTGATGAATCCGCAGCTGATGATTTGCGAAATGCTTGTAGACAACCGAATTTATCGATCTTTCCTGCAAAGACGTGTGAAGCAATATCACTTATAACTGATGCAAATTTAACAAAACATCAGTATCTGCTTATTAGAAGTTTTGTTAATAATAAACTGGATATTAACTTCTTACCCTGTTATGATAGTATTTTGAAGGAGAAACAGAAAAGCTATCCGAAGGAAACAACAGTTTCAGAATCTGTTGCTGAAGTTGAATTGCAAAAATTATTGGACCACACTGCATCTCGGATTTTAGAATTGCAGAGTGAGGTTATTAATGAACTCAGTGATTGCTCAAATAACCTTAAATTAATAGGAAAATGGGGCTTTGATGGCAGCTCTGGGCAGAGCGAATATAAACAAACATTCGAAAGTAATAATGCAGAAGACAGCAATTTGTTTATCATATCATATGTCCCTCTTCAATTAATTACCAAATCAAAATATGATGAGGAGCACAAAATAATTTGGAAAAACCCTCGACCTTCCTCCACCCGCTATTGCCGCCCTATACGGATTCAATTTCAAAAGGAATCAGTTCTTTTAACAAAAAATTAAGAACTTTACATTAAAAACAAAATTCACGGACTGGCTCCTACTGAATTCCAAACAGTTACCAACCGCAAATTTGTTGTCGATCACATTCTTATGCTAACTATGGTAGATGGCAAAGTGTGCAATGCCCTTACTGAAACCTCATCTGCAAAATGCTACATATGCCAAACTAAGCCGACAGAGAGTAATGATATCGACAACTGCTTACAAAAAACAAGTTCAAACAGATCGCTACCAATTTGGATTGTCTCCATTACATGCCTACATTCGATTTTTTGAATATATGCTTCACGTTTCGTATAGACTCGAAATAAAACAGTGGCAAGTAAGGGGCGCAGAAAATAAACAACAATTTCTACGAAGGAATTTCGTAACAAAATGGGTTTAATTGTCGACAAACCAAGAACAGGTGGAAGTGGATCCTCAAATGATGGGAACACTACAAGAAGATTTTTCAATAAAGCCCAAGTGTCTGCTGAAATAACTGGCATAGAAAAACACCTTATTAAAAATTGTGCAATTTTACTACAAACCTTATCATCATATTGATGTAGAAAAATTTCGAGAAATGGCTCTAGCTACTGCTCGAGAACTAACAACTAAGTATTCCTGGTACTATATTCCTCCCTCGGTTCACAAAATTTTAATTCATGCGCCAGATATTATTAAGCACGCATTAGTATCTATTGGAGAGCTCTCAAAAGAAGCTGCTGAGGCAAGAAATAAGGACGTTAAGAAGTATCGACTAAACCATACAAGGAAAATTTCACGGGTAGCCACAAATCAGGAATTAATAAAGAAAGAAGAAAGAAAATTACCAAGCAAAAAAAACTCATTTTTACCAAAATCAGTGTTTGATTTACTCGAATAGTCCGCAATAATTTTTTTGGCTTAATTCATTATTCTTTTATTTACTATTTTTGTAATTTCATAATCAAATTAATTATTATTAAACTATTATATTTTTCTATTTAGCTTTGATGATTTAATAAATATATAAAAAATAAAAAAAAACACTTTCTACAAATTATTTTTTGATAGCCTAGAAGTGCAATGAGAGGGGTTTGAAGTGGTTTATTTATGACAATACAATTGTGACAAAGCTCTTTTTGATCTCCGCCACAATGCAGTGGCACGGTTTAAGTTTGTTCTACCTTTCTATCTTTTTCTATACTCCCATTGAAACTAGGGAATAATAAGTTTAGATTTATAAAAAAACTACCATACTCTGATTTTTGTTAGTGTAGAAATTAGATTTCCCTTTTCTTAGGCGCAAACAGAGACATAAATACATACATACACTTGCTCGCATATCTCTGCGTACACTTCAAAAATGAACTACACTTTTAGGTTTAGTGGTCAATATCTTTTAATATAAAGCACTTTGGGCAATGCTTCTTTTTTTTATTATTCTTTGGTGTTCTATGAACTTATACATCTATATTTTTTATTCATAAAAACTAACTTAATAGGAAAAAAAATCATTAACAAAAAACATAACCAAAATATGACACCTCAAAAGTCTGCGTACACTTCAAGCAGCTCTTACAAAAAAAAAAAAAAAAAAAAAATTATAAAGTTTTTAATATTTTGTGGGATAACCTTTTCGTTTTAAAACATCTGCCAGACGTCTTGGCATCGAATCAACCAAATTCCTGGTGTCCTCTGCTGTTATTTTGCCCCATTCCTCCATGATGACTTCCTTCAACATGTTCTTTGAAGTTATGGTGTGCTGGACGAATCCTTCGCTCAAGTAACTCCCAAAGATGCTCAATAGGATTCAGGTCTGGAGACTGGGGGAGGCGATCGCAACTGATTTTTACATTGTAAAGCAGCCAGAGCTTTACATTATGGGCTGTATGTTTTGGATCATTATCCTGTTGGAAGCAAAAATCCTCGTCAAGTTGTAATTTTCGGGCACTCTGCTGTAGGTTATCCCTTAAAATCTTGATGTAGTCTTTGTGGTCCATTGTAGACTCTATGAACACAAGATTTCCAACACCATTGGCCGCCATACATCCCCACACCATGATACTACCTCCTCCATGTTTTACAGTCGGTATTAAATTTTCTTTATCCATCGCTGTTCCGGTTTTTCTCCACACTAACTTCTTCCCTTTTATGCCAAATATGCAGAACTTGCTCTCGTCTGAAAAAATGACCTTATTCCAGAAGCTGGGAGTCTTCAAAATGTGCTCATTGGCAAAGTCCATGCGCTTTCTTCTGTTGACCTCAGATATATGCGGCTTCCTACGAGCAACTCGGCCAAGATACCCCCGCCTTTTTCCGAAGTGCCGGACCGTTTCTTCGAAAACAGTTTGGAGAAACGTTCCTCGACTTCGAGACGTCCTTGGTGGGCAGTTATTCGCGGATTATGAGGCACCAGCTGGACAATGCGCTTTTCTCCCGTTCCGTCAACAATGGTGGGCGGCCGGATCGAGGTTTGACAATATGGAAACCCGATGCCACATAATTGTCGTACACTTTTTTGGCAAGAGGAATGCGTTCTGCCTACCAGTTGACCAATTCTCGGTAGGATTTGCCCTCCAATCTGTATTTTAATATAAGTTTTCGAACTTCTCTACCGAGATTTCTTTTCCTTTTGCCTCCATAATTAAACGCATACAAATTTCTTTTTTCTTTTCAAAATAATGCCAAATAACGCAAATCAACAAAAAAGAGCAAAAGCAAAGTTGGTAAGAGCGGTAAATGCGAATTCCGGCAGGATTTTCGAAAGATCAGGAGCGTACGCAGACTTTTGAGGCGTCATGGAATTTGGTTATGGTTTTTTTAATGTATTTTTTTTCCTCCTATTAAGTTAGTTTTCATGAATAAAAAAATATAGATGTATAAGTTCATAGAACACCAAAG
>JAEIGH010000424.1:0-51641 GCA_018903575.1 Drosophila saltans | reverse complement strand
TTTAAAGAATTAATATAAGAAGAGAACTCAAACCAACTGCATCGAGAATGCAAGACTAAGATTTAAAATAAAAAGAATAAATATCAATCAAACACTGAATCCATTATTGCTGATGACCTGGACTTTCTAATATAATACACCTTCCCAGAAAGATCAACTGCCCAAAAGGAGTTATCGGTTGTTTTATAGGGCTCGCTCAGAATAGCAATGTCTGCATTTAATTCCCGCACCGATTAAGCCAGCAAATCCTATGCGGCGGCGCAGTGGTTTTAGTTAAGTTGAACAAACTTTATTATATTGTTGTTTGCGACTCACCAGACTTTGCCAACGGGCATCTTTTGCTGCCAGCTCCCGTTCGATTTTCTGCGGGACAGTTAAAGCAATTGGCTCCGTTTGTGGAATTTGCAGCTTTGTGGTCGTATTGACCGCATCTCAGACACCAGTTTGTGCGATTCACTGTGCTGTTGCATCTTGCTGCAATATAGCCAAAGTTGAGACATCTCTAGCATCTCTTTTTGACTGTTCTTTCCCTAATTCTACATCTTGACCCCCCAACACGTAGCGGTTTCTTTTCAAGGAGAACCATCGCCAGATGGTCAATAGCCAGGCAATCAATGTCCCTTACTTTCAGGTACGCCACGTCAGAGACGCATTGAGGCTTTTTGTCCCAGAACTTGGGATAACGCCTCTTGCAGCTTGTTGGATTTTGATTTGTCATGTAGGTTCTACTCGCCCGGGAAACGCTGTCCTCCACCGCACTGAGTAGGCCGTTTGCACGTCTAGTGACCATGCTCAGCTTTTGGGCGTAAGATATGCCCCCTTCATCCTTAATGATGATAGGATCGGGTCTACCTCTGCGCGCCTGTGGCTTGGTTTTGCGCTTATGAGAGGCTAATTTCTATTCTTGAGGCGACTCGTGAGCTCCAGCAGGTTCACGAACTTATACTGGACTTGGTGTTGGCGTTGTGTTCCTTTAGCTTAGCAGCATATGAGGAGGTTGGTTGCCCTCCGCCACGCTGCTTCTTTGGTGGGGTGTTCCTTTACGCAATGGACTCATCCCGAGAGCGTTTTGGTGAGTCTGCATGTTTGACGTAAGTATGAACGCGCCCTTCTTTCGAGACAGGCACAGTTTGAGTAGCCATATCTGCCTTATTGGCGCTCTTGAGGCTTTTGTCTGCGAGGACCTTGAGGCTAATTTGCTCATGCAGATCGATCATGCCCTTGATGTCTTGCTTAGTGCTAAGATTCACGTGCCTCACCTGGGGCTTGCCATCATCCTATTCTTAAAAGTGTCCTTCAATCGTCGGAGAAGCTTGCCCAGTTCTTCTAATTCTGGTTTAAGAGAGAAACTATTTGTACTCAGTTCCTTCGCTACAATTTTCGCTGGACTCTTCATTAGACCAGTCACTAAATTGCTCGACGCTGCCGAGTTTAGAACCGGCGACTCTCTCAATAGGGAATGTTTCCCAAATACCGCTTCCTCATATAAAATTTCGGGTTCCTCGCATTCCAAACGAGGTTGGTGGTCCATAGTCGCCACAAATTTTTAAATACGGAAAATCCAAGTTTGAGTTTGAATGGCAACCTAAAGTCGCGGTTACTCATTCAAAAAATTTCACATAGGCTCCACCTTCCGGCTATTGCCATTCGGTTCCCCGTAGCTTCCACCTTTTCCAACACTGGTTGATTAGCTGATCGGAGTAGAGGCAGAAGAAAGAACTTTCGCTGAAACACTTACAACTAGGATGGGATTGGAGAATTACATACGCACCAACACAAGCCCAATGATGAGAGGCGCGAAAACGCAGTATAGGAGTAGCGCCGCAGCCACCCTGCATCTGCATATGTAGATATGTATGCATGTAGGCTTTAGCGATGCCGTGTAAATATATAAGCGTGCATACCAATAGATCTTAAATCTAATTGTTATATATACCATGTATGCGAATGTACCCAGAGATGAGAAACCTAATTACTACACTAATAAACAAGTCAGAGTATTTGAATTTCATAACAAAACTTATTATTCCCTTTTCGTTAGGGAATTCTGCTTACATTTGGGGTTGATTCAGCGCTTTCTCCATTTGATCCCCTGTCAAACGCAGACGCTCGGCGCTGCCGCTCGGGCGCCATCCGTAAAGAAGTTTTTTTCCAGCTGGGGTAAAAATCTCAGTCTCCCCAGGGTCTTCCATTACAGAATATTGTAAACGAATGCCGAGACCAGAGAATTGTATGGAGGGCAATTTGATTGTTAATATTGCTGAAAATGGGTATCGCGGGCGATTGCCCGATGGGAAATGAGGAGGGGAGACACTACATATACACGAGACATTCTCTCTGACATCGGGTAGGGAGTAACCCGGATGCCGATGCCAAAGGAGAAACATGCACTAACTACTAGACATACACGTAGGGTTAGAGACTGGGGAAGGGATAGAGGAGTTGGTTAGTCCTAAAGTCAAAATTAGACAACAAATTCATAGCTCATTATAATTTTTCTTAATTAGATATTTTTTAGTTCCTAACCACATGTTGCCTAGTCAGAATTCCTAGAAAGGGAGGAGGGGGAACACTTAAGGCCTCATGGCCGACTCACCCGGTATGTATGTATGCATTCTTTGTCTTGTCTTTTCTCTGCGCAGTCGCCGTCCACTCTTTTCGAGAATTTTTGATGACCGTTGCCCAGGCTCTTCCATTTTGGCAGACCCGGCCTGCGATCGACCAATTTAAAAATTCCACGACGACAGAGCACGCGTCAAGCGTCGGCGCCAGAATATGTCACGTACGAACTTTCCTCGGTACCGCTGTCTGGACGAAGCATAGAAAAGCGAAACTGCGCAAAAGCAACTTCGACAATTTCGTGTAAGTCCCGTTGGGCTTGCAATTGAGTGTGTGTATGTGTATGTTTGTACTGCACCGAATTTGTGTGTGAATTTGTGTATATAGATAAACAAAGTATTTTAATTTCACATTAGTTATTCGTTGTTTGTTAAGGGAGGAAGAAAATATAATCATATTCATATTGTGCAAAGCGTTAGACCATCGCTTCGTCAAAATACAAATACAAGCATCTCAACCAAGCGTTTCATCCGAATCGAGTGACCTGTTGTTTCTTAAGCTACTAGAACTAAACCAATTTTTATTAGTTTAATGTACATTTTGTGATTCAGTCAAATTTCATAAAATTCGGTTGATGATACATATGTGTATATCATCTGCTTTACTAACATCAAAAGAAAAATACCAAAGAAGCAAACTTTGGCCTTGCCGAAGTTGGTATACCCTTGCAGCTTCAGAATGCTTTATTTTTTGCGACGCTGTCTTGTCGTTTGGCACCTTTTTTGAATTTCCACTTTTCCCCGTTTCAAGTTACTTTATTTAACTTCAAGACTTATGACTACTACAATTCGGATTTAGTATTTATGTAATGTAGACTAAGTGTGATAGGTGGATGTATATTTACATGTAATATACAGTAGTATACAATAATATACAGTAATATACGGATTTAAAAGACACGTGCTAAACTCTGCTGCTTACCGACAACTGACTGCCTGTAATATTTCAAATATTTTCCATCAGTTTAGCCAGTTTCATGATTGACCTGGTTAGAAGTCCTGTCGCTGTACTCATAAAGGATCGGCTGGTGGATCGAACCATTTGGCTCGCCTCACCAAATAGGGCATGTAGTATTTTATCCTTATCCTCCTCTTACCAAGTAAAGCTCCAGCGTTATCATCTTCATTGTTTTGACTTATTGCGCGTGTTGAGCCCCTTAGAAAATGATTTGGTGTTAGAACTTCTGTGTCTATTGATTCCAGTGGCACGTAGGATAACGGTCTAGAGTTAAGTACGTTTTCTATTCTGGCTAATACTGCCCGTAGCACTGGTTCATGCTGGGTTTTCGCCTCTAATATGTCCGTTAACACGGACTTTACAGATCTTATCACTCTTTCCAAGGCACCGCCCATATGTGGCGCTCCGGGCGGAATAAATGACCATAAAATCTCAAGGTATCTCTTTTCCAGTTCCTCTGTTGAAATGCGTTCAATCTCCTCTGCTAGCAGACTGCTAGCTCCTCTTAAGTTCGTGCCATTATCCGAAACTATTCGCTATGGCACGCCCCTTCTAGCGACGAAAGTCTCGAATACCAACAAAAATGCGTCTGTTGATAGAACGGCGCGCATAGTCAGGCATATAAACAACATCCCAAAGTAGTCGACTACAGTGTTAGTAAATAGAGGCTCGTTGATCTCCAGTCTTTCAGGCGGCAGGTTGCCCATTTCCGGAGCTTCCGCACGAGCATTTTGGTTTCGACATCTTTGGCTTTTCTTTTTCGCGGCTCGCACCCGCGCTCGTAAACATAGGATACAGTACAGCTGTCTCATCCCGTTGATCACCACTTCATTCATTCGATGGTTGTATATTCTGTGGAAATAATCAATTAGCAATTGAGTAATTATATGCGTACCTGACAGGATTATTGGTCGCTTTACACAGATAGCGACTCGTTCAATATGATCAATTCTTTCTCTAACTCACAAAATGCCGACTTCGTCAACATACGGGGACATCCTGAAGATGCTCTTTGGGACTCTCCTTTCTGCAGAGATGCGATCTCCTCGGCATAGCTTTCAGCTTGCACTGCTCTGTAGATTATGTTGTAAGCGTCTTTCGAACTCTTTGAGCGCATTATAGTTTGCGCTGCTTCTGATGTTGGTTCTCGTTTGAATATCAGGCATACGAATCGTGCAACGTACTCCACAGCTCTTCCTAGTTTCTCCCACTTGCTAAATCACGTGCTCAGTTCCGTACAACGTCAGTATGCTGAATTATCGTGCTTTCCCCCTGACTTGCGGGCGTAGTGTTCGATTCCCGACCGGAACTATGTAGCAGAGAATGGTGATGCTTGGTACAGCCCTTTACCCCGCACCTCTCTTTAGTTGAGCAATGTCTTACAAAATGCTTGTCAAAACATCTCCAGCACATCTCATTCAGGAACATCCATCCTTCTTTTACTGTAAGTGACAAAAATTGCTTACAGTTTTCTAGTTTGTGTGCTGCTGCACACTGTGTCGAGTGTCGTTGTGTACCATGAGTCTGGCTTTGGGAAACTTCCTGCTTGCTTTCAACTCGCTTTTTTTAACATATCTACCAAGTTTCATCAGAATTGGTTGACTATGTCATACAGCTCCCATAGGAACGATCGGTCAAAAACATAGTTTTTGAGCAATAACTTGAGTGTTCATAAAAATGAATGTACTGAGTTTCAGCCAAATCGGTTGACTATATGCTATAGCTCCCATAGGAACAATCGGATCAACATTTTTTTTTTTTGTCAAATTACATTTTATTCTCAATCTATTAACATTTAATGTATTATTATTATTATTATTAAAGTGTAGGATATAGTTATAAACTATCAACCTAACTATATTTTACAAGCACGGGCAACTTAGGCCTTCGGCTTAGACGAAAAACTACATCCATACACTAGCCTGGGATTCGAACCCGGATCCTCGTTGTTCAGTTGACTAAATGACATTTAATGTAGGTTTTACTTGTTTTATATGCTCTCCCATAATTTTGTTACATTTTGAATATGTAAATATCAAATAACAGTTTGCCAAATTTGCATGCGCTCTTTTTCTTCCTTGTACCTGGAATACGTTTTTAACGCGAGGTTACATTAGTTTTTTGACTTTTTGACAAATTTGCACAAAAAAGCGCAAGACTATACTATATAGGTCTGATATCACGTGTATATAATTATATCGTGAACCTCCGTGAATCTCTGTTCATTCTACACCACCGAAGTGAGAAAAAATGCGAAAATGTGCTGTATTTTTGAAACATCTCCAATTTACTGAGTATTTAAAATTTCATTAAATTTTTTATAACATACTAAAAATTGATCTACTTTTCGAATAAAGTAAAAATATTGAAGACCAGTTGTTTAATTCGGCCAATAATCAGTTTTAAAGTTGCAATTTTTTGTAAAAATTGTTCATCTTTTTCATACATTTAAAATGTGTTCACTTTGAGACAATTTTTACCTGATTTCAAAAATTTTCAAAATCCAAAACTTCTGAAGTATTATCTGTCGACTTCACGTTTCACTTTTGCTTAACGCGATGGTGAAAAAAATGACTGACACTGAGCGCCGTCAGCGAGAGATATGGTTGAGTTCAATGGATTTGAAAACATCGCTGAATTTGGTTGCCAACTGTGGTAATTTGCCATCGCGTACTGATTGTGCAATCTCTGTTGGTTTGTGTATACTCTTGGAGCTGGTGAGATCTCGTTAGTTGGCATTCCAATATTCATTGCATGTCCGTTGAATGCCAAATTGCTCGCCTGTCCATATACTCCTTCGGGTATTAGTTTCCTCGGCTACTGTGTTACTAATAAACGCTCCAATAACCGATGGTCGTTCCCAGAAACCACCGCTTACAATCTCCATAGTTTTTTTTTTTTTTTTTTAACGTTTTATTTGTTTGTTGGATCTCTTATATAGGCTTATAAGACTAACAACAATTTTCTAGGTTTATCTTAATCTAACACATAACCTTACATCTGAAAGATGCTACATTGATCTATGGCCCTGATTAATTACTAGAGGGTTGGGAGGTCGTTTCGTTGAAGACGAGTACTTTCACGTACTCGGGTTAATGATTTGGCCAGGGTATTCGGGTGTGCCTGCAGTTTAGCGGTGTACTTAAGCTGTTGTACCTTTATTTCGGTTATTACGCTAGGAATGTGTAGGTCTCTCTGTACATTTTCATTTCGGATATACCAAGGTGCTCCCGTGATGGTTCTGAGAACCTTGGATTGAGCCCTTTGTATGGTTTCGATGTTGCTCTTGCTTGCGTTTCCCCATAGTGCAGAGCCATATGTCCAGATGGGTTTTAACACAGAGTTGTAGAGGAGAACTTTGAATTCCAGACATAGGGGAGATCGTGCGTTGATAAGCCAATGTAGACCGATTGCTTTGAGCTTTAGTTGCTTTTTCTTGGCTTTGATATGCTTACGCCAAGTTAATCTTCTGTCGAGGTGAACTCCAAGATATACAACATCGTCGGATTGAGGCACTGGCACATTGTTAAGCGTCAATGATGGGCAGTTTCTCCTATTGAGGGTAAACGTAACGTGTTTGCATTTCTGTTCATGCGCGGATGCGCCAATCTGCTAGCCACTTTTCTACCTCCTTTTGGGTAGTAGATGTGATGAGTGTAGGGCTTGTTGGTATGTCCGCTGTGTACAAAAGATACAGAGTTGGGCCCAGCACGCTGCCTTGAGGTACACCTGCTTTTGATTCGAAGTCATCAGAGGTGAAGCTATTACATCGTACAGCGAATTTTCTGTTGGACAGATAAGATTCCATTAGCCTGTGTGTATATTGTGGGAGCGTCGCTTTTATTTTATATATTAGGCCGTCAATCCAGACTCGGTCAAAGGCTTGGGCGACATCGAGAAAAATTGCTGTGCAATATTCTTTTTGCTCGAATGCTGTGCAAATCTCTGAGGTGATACGGTTGACTTGTTCAATTGTGCCATGCTTTTCACGGAAGCCAAACTGATGATGAGGGATTATATTTTGGTTAACCAAGATTGTGTTTATACGGAGTTGTAGGACTTTTTCAAATAGTTTTGAAAGACTTGGTAATAAACTAATGGGTCTGTATGATGATGGCTGTGTTTTATCCTTTCCGGGTTTTGGGATCATTATGATTACTGATTTTTTCCAACTTATGGGAAAATGACCACTTTTTACTATCGCGTTGAAAAGTTTGCAGATGTAACGCACGGCACAGATCGGGGAGTTCTCGGATCATTTTCGGGGTTATTTTGTCATGGCCGGGCGACTTTCTTGGGTTTAGATAGTTTTTAATAATTGCAGAATTTCCTCCGCTTGGAATTTCGGTTGCTCACTTCCGAGGGGGGGAGTCCATTGGGGTGCGCAAGGTGGGGAGCTGAAAAGAGTTTGTTGACGGATTTGGCAGAAAGACCGCTTTTAGATGAGCTGCAAAGATGAGTGCTCTTTCTTCGTCTGAACGGGCCCATTTGCCAGTTGGTCATCGTATAGGTGAAATTATCTCGGCTGGAGCAGTTATGGTTGGATGTGCTTTCCACAGCGGATATTTGGTGTTGGTAGGGGTGAGCTTCTCGATGTACAGCCGCTGTGTCCTTGCTTCTTCCTGCCTAAGCGCCTTTGCTAGAGTTCGCGAAGCTGCCTTTAGGCGTTGTTTTGCTGCCGGAGATCGAGACATTTGCCATTCTCGCCTGAGCCGTCTTTTGTCTGCTAGAAGTAGTTCAATTAGTCGGTTGTTGGACTTGTGTTTTTCCTGCGTGTGGCTGATAATCGGGGTAGAGATATCTGCTGCTTCAATAAGCGTCGACTCTAGTGTAGAGGTGCAAAACTCGATGTCTTCTTCGTCGTCCAGTTTGGGATTCAGCTCGATATGGGTGCTTATGTATTTTTTAAATCTGGGCCAGGTTGTTTTCCAATTTGTTAGCCTGAGTTGGTGCTTTATTATTTGTGGTTGTGTTAATATAGTGAAAACTACTGGCGAGTGGTCCGATGACAATTCTGCTAGTGACTCCGCCGTTATCAAATTGTGCGCAATTCCCCTGGTGATTGCAAAGTCTATTAGATCTGGGAGCTTGCGTGGATCTGCTGGCCAGTACGTGGGCTTATTCGGTGAGGCATAGCCCATTTTGTTTGCTGGGTTGATGATTGTGTTATACAGCTGTTTGCCTTTTGGATTTACAAGGCGGGATCCCCAATGAGGGTGCTTGGCGTTGTAGTCTCCTGCAGCAATAAATCGTAGTCCGAGTGTGTTGAAGAAGTCAGTAAACTCTTTTTCAGAGATTGAGAATCGTGGTGGACAGTACAGTGCAGCCACGGTTGTACTGCCGAAAGTGGTTTGGACACTTATTGAAGTTGCTTGTAGGTGTTGTTTGGCAAATCCATTGTGCAGACAGTGTTTAATCCGGTTTTTGATTAGGATACCAGTTCCTCCGTGAGCTTTGCCGTCTGGGTGATTTGTTGCGTAGAATACATATTTGGGTATTTGAAAGTTATTTTTGTTTGTGAAGTGTGTTTCTGATAGCAGCATAATATCAATATCATTTGAGTCCAGAAACAGTGACAATTCTTGTTTGTGCTTGGAAATGCCGTTTGCATTCCAGAGGCCTATATGTAGTGCTGACATTATTTGTTATTGTCCATAATCTTTTGAATAAGCAAGTTCTGATTCCGCATCAGTTCCTGCATGCAATTTTGTATGAACGTCATGAAATTTGTCATGTTTTGGTTGAGCGAGATTAACAATGTTTCGATCCCGTTGGGGTTCTGGCCAAGTACGGATGGACTTGGGGCCGCGTTAGATTGAATGGTAGCGGGATCTATTGTTTGAGTGGGCTGTGCATTTCCGTTGCGTAGCACGCTTGCAAAAGTTACTCCAGGAGTAGTTGATATTGGGGTCGCTGATGACCTTACAGCTCTTGAGAAGAATATTCCCGGTATTGTTTGAGAGGGAATTAGTGTCGAGCCCTGGATACGAGCCGTTGATTTCTTCGCATTGAGGCGGGCCTTGAGTTCCTTATAAACGGGGCATCCTCTGTAGTTCGCTGTGTGATTACCACCACAATTGCCGCACTTCCTTGTATTTGTATTTGATTTGTCATCGGTGCAGACACAATCTTTTTGAGTTTGTCCACAGCCAAAGCAAACTGGGCGAAGGCTGCAGAAGGACTTTGTGTGCCCAAACTCCTGGCAATTAGTGCATTGTACCGGGTGTGTGCTCTTATGCGGCTCTTCGACAGTAATTCTGCGATGTAGCAGAAGTTGAAGATTGTAAATAGGGTGCACTGTGTTGGGTTTAAGTTTTTTATCACATGTAGGCTGTAACTCCACTTTGAATAGAGGTTGCGGCACTTTATTTCTGTTCAGTATGTTTGAGACGGACTTTACCTCAAAGCCCTTCTCTTCCAATGCTTCAACTATTTCCTGAGTCGGAACCGTTGGTTCAATGCCTTTGATCACCGCTTGAAAGCCTTTGGCACTCTTTAGTTGGAATGTGTAGAAATTCACACTTTCCTTTCTAAAGTACTTTTCAATAGTACGATAGAATTCTTCACTTTTGGCTTGAACTTTGGTCTCTTTTATGTTACCCCTATTGAGTGGTGTCACATAAAAGTTGTTTTGACCAACTAGCGCTACCAATTTCAGCACCAAAGAAGTGCAGTTTGCACCACGGATATAGAATGGTGGTGGCTTGGCTACAGAGGGTTTAATTTGGGAATCTCCTTCTTGAGATTCCGGCTGATTTGCCAATATTTGGAATCTATTGCTTTCCAATGCTTTTTGTTCAACAATGTTATTTTTCGACATCTTGGGAGTGTTGCCCCTTTTTGTCTGAGGGCTAAGCTTTCGCTTGTTTATATTAATGTATCTGTCCATACCAGTCTGAACAGGTGACTTTGGATTCATCGTCACTGGATGGGCAGATTTTGTTGAGGTAGTCTGCTGGACGGTGATCGAAGGTATTGCAGACGTTGCTGCTGTTAGAGTTGTTATTGGAGCAGTAGCTGCAATTGTTGTTGTTCTGAGCGCGCTAACGGCGGTCGGCGAACCCGATGACCCAATTAACACTTCAGGTGTCAGCAAATTTGACGGTGAAGCGCATTGAGCGCTCCAAGACAAATTGTTGTTGCTGGTTGGTGTAAGCAATTTGCTCGTACTTGCACTTTTGGATTCAGCGCTCGTTGTAGTTGTGGTAGTTGGAGATACTACTGAGAAATACGCATTGTTGCGTTGCACAGAGAGCCGACGCTCGTTTTGTTGGTGAAGAATTTGTTCTTGTAGTTTCTGCTGGCGAGAGTCTAGTGATGAAGGGCCCGAGTTAATCTCTTGACGCGTTGGCATTACTAATAAATTTAGTTATTTACTAAGTATTGCTATTTGTAGATACAAATAACAATATAATTATAGTTGGGCGTCTCTGTGGCGACTGAGAGCCCTGTCACTTTGTTGTTTTAGCGTTGTTTTATTGCGCTGACACCGAAGAACTCGCGGAGTGCAATAAAAAATACGTCCGATCGCGGTGACAGTCAATTGTCAATTGATCAATCCCCATAGTTGAATGGAGCATATTTCCTGGCTGTATAGCCCCTGTATGAGCCCTCTCCGTTAAGGGTGAAATTCCTCGTTCAGTTCATGTGGCGCGGGTTGGCGCAGCGTACTGACGATCGTGCCCCTCTCGATATGATATCGCAACTTCTTCTTCTGAAGGCACGCTAGTTGTGGCGATTGTATTCATTGTATCGTGTCCCATAGCAGCTTGATTACTGCAATGTGCTCGAATATCCATCTGTTGGCCAAAGTCTTCATCTGCCAACCTCTCTAAGGGCGCCATGTCGTCGTTGCTCATCTTGGCCGTAAGCGTTGTCCCAAGTTTGGTAAAAAACAAACTCCTTACGTCCACTTGCTTTTCAGTTGTCGCTATCGATGTAATTCTACAGCTCAATGTAAGCTGCAGAACCAGTGTTTTTTAAAATGTTGCGACGCTGTCTTGTCGTTTGGCACTTTTTTGAATTTCCACTTTTCCACGTTTCAAGTTACTTTATTTTACTTCAAGACTTATGACTACTACCATTCGGATTTAGTATTCATGTAATGTAGACTAAGTGTGATATGCGGATGTATATTTATATGTAATATACAGTAGTATACAATAATATACAGTAATATACGGATTTAAAAGACACGTGCTAAACTCTGCTGCTTAGCGACAACTGACTGCCTGTACTATTTCAAATATTTTCCATCATCTCGTCTTCTGTGCTCTTCCTTCGCTTGCATATCACGCCACTTCACCGTTTCTTAGTTTTGCGGTTAATACAAAATTCACTCCTATGCGAATCTCTAAGTCATTTGATCAGATGTTCGATTAACAGAGGCCAGGTACCCGTGAGGGTTTTTTAAGAGCTTACGTGGCAACATCACTATTTTATTTAAAAACAAAAATTGTAACGATCCTTTTTCGTCCTGATTGTCGGCAGAGCCGGATTTCAGGTGTCGAGGTTCGGCACAACAAATTTATTTGTGCGCTGGTGAAATGATAAGATTTATGTTGATCTTTGAAGATGCAAAAATGGTATTTTATTGGTGTTTTGATTATTTATATTTTGGTGGTGATGTTTTAGATGGTTTTTGGGTATGCGATGGCCGAACTTGGCATCCGGGGCCGATGCTGGTGGTTGTAGATTCAATCCTCCGAAACTCTGGTGACCAATCGAGAACAATTGTTAGCCAATGGTTTATTTTCTGTTGCCAGGAATCCTCCTGGTCTTTCTTAAATTGTGCTAGGAATACTCCTAGTCGACCCTGTCTGTGCCAGGAATACTCCTGGTCTGGCCTTTCTACCCTAATCGCTCCTAATCTCCTGTCGATTGCTAGGAATATCTCCTAGGCTTTCCCCACTATGCCAGGAATACTCCTGGTCTTCCCTAATCTGTGCTATGAATACTCCTAGTCGATCCTGCCTGTGCCAGGAATACTCCTGGTCTTCCTAACTGTGCTAGGAATACTCCTAGTCTTCCCTAACTGTGCTAGGAATAACTCCTAGTCTTTCCTAACTTGCTAGGAATACTCCTAGTCTTTCCTAACTTGCTAGGAATACTCCTAGTCTTTCCAACTTGCTAGGAATAACTCCTAGTCTTTTCCTCTATGCTAGGAATAACTCCTAGTCTTTTCTAAATTGCTAGGAATAACTCCTAGTCTTTTCCAAATTGCTAAAAACGATTGCCCTTGACTTGGTCGTAGACTTTCACGTGCACTTGAACTTTCTAATTTTTGCAGCCGTGCCTTCACTTAATGACTTCGCTTGGTACTTCACTCGTTGACTTCACTTTTAAAATCTTCACTCACGAACTAGTTATCCTCTGGTCTCAGCCGTGCGTATTTATAGGCATCTTGACCCAATCAGGATGCGTGGTGAACTCCTGACCCGTTACGGGTATTTTTCCATCAGTTTTCGCTTTGTCTTGAAAACTTTCCATTGCTTGTTTCCTTTGATCGGCTTTCTCTGCCGCTCATCCAGCATAGCTCGCTTGTTGCTATGCATGGTGAAATTCTTTCACTTCGTATGCGCCACCTCCTAATTAGCTGCATGCCCAGCCTCAGTTGCCAACGGCGTCTCCTTTTTGGCTCCCTCCTGGTCTCGTGCTGGCCCCGCGATTTCCGCCACCGCCACCACTTTTATCCACCATGCATCTCTCTTTGCTACAATTAAGAGTAATTAACCAGTTTCCTAAAGTAATCAACTTACAGCCTAAATACAAATGCATAGTTAAGTGAGATACATGGCTATATAAATAAATATAAGAAAATATAAAGGAATATAAAATAATACATACTAAAAATATAAATGTAAGATATATATATATAAATAACCGACAATGACTCTCAATTAACATTAATTCACTCCTTTTTATTGTAATTATTAAATTTAATTTGATTTATTCAAATTAACCGCCTTCATAAATTTCTCTTCGTTGTTGCAGCCACTTTCCAGTGGCTGTCAAACCATTCCCCAATTTGCCGGTGATACACCCATACATGCACAACAACGCTCTCTCGGCCGTTACTCTCCCGCTCACGAGCCGATCGTATGCTCTGAGCGTAGTTTCTTGGCTTTCGTTTTCGGCAATGCTTATGCATTGCCGCCCTCCCGCATTAGCCTACAAGCTATTCCGAAAGCTGCTCTCTGAGCGTGGTTTTTGTTTGGTTGCGTATGGGTGTGTGTGTATTTATTATTTCGGCAATGCTTATGCATTGCCGCCCTCCCGCTTCAGCCCACAAGCTGTACTGACTACCGCTCTCTGAGCGTAGCTTCGGTTGTGTTCGTGTGTGAGTAAATTTAATATTTCGGCAATGCTTATGCATTGCCGCCCTCCCGCCTTAGCCTACGAGCTACCGTTCTCTGAGCGTGAGAACTTTTCGTTTCTTTTTGTTTTTCTCATTTTCGGAAATGCTTATGTATTCCGCCCGCCCGCATCAGCCTACAAACTAACTGCTGGTGCATTCCTCTGACGTCATTGCAACAAAGTCCGATGACTTTTCTATTCCGCCGTTGCATTATTTGTTTACGATCATATGTTCGATGTTTGTTTACGAGCATATGATCGTTTACTTTGACTCTCACGCATTCTCAGCTCGCTCTCTCTCGTTCTATTTGTGTCGTTGTAGACATGCGTGTTTTATATGTTTTAATTGTATGCATGCGTGTTTTATATGTTTAGTTGTATGCATATGTATGTGCATATTTGTGTACATGAATATTTTAGATTTCCCACGTATGTTGCTAGCGCTCAGCTTATGTTGCCAATGCTTGCGATGTTGCTTAGCTTTTAATGTTGCTAAGCTCTCGCCATGTTGCTAACATACGTTTGCACATATTGGCTGGGCGAGCAACATTATGCATATCATGTACACTTATATTTCTTTAAAATGTGAGGGAGTGATTTATACATGATAAAGCTTATGTGTTTCATGTGTTTTGTGTATTATTAAGCATATATTCTGTATTTCGTG
Source organism: Drosophila saltans (assembly GCA_018903575.1). NCBI lineage: Eukaryota > Metazoa > Arthropoda > Insecta > Diptera > Drosophilidae > Drosophila > Drosophila saltans. The sequence goes on along the minus strand of JAEIGH010000424.1, from coordinate 37,042 downwards.
TATTTGTGTGGTAAGATATATTATATCTTTCCTCACAAAATTTAAAAAAAAAATCCAAAAATTTTCACGTCTCCACCCGGGATTGAACCGCCACCATCGGATAGTCCACCGTGCAACTGATCTCTACATACTACCAAACCACACGTTGTCTAAACAGATTTCCTAGAAAGGGAGGAATTGGGGCCTCATGGCCGACTCACCCGGTAATCTTTGGCACACACACATTTATGTTTTATCCTTTTCATCTGGACGTTGTCTTTTTGAAACGAAGTTTCTTATCGCGCGGTAGGGGCTAAACCGAAAAAATTAAGACTAAAAAGTGTAACGACACTTTTGCCGTTACCAAATGTTTTGTCTTTTTCTTTCGCATTGAACAGTGTACGAGTATGTAGACAGAGAGGGACGCACAAGCAGCGATCGCGAGCTCGAATTTGTTGGCAGAGGGACGCACAAGCAAATGCGGAAGAGGAAAGAGGTAGCGGACTCGAGTTTTTAGGCAGAGGGACGCATAAGCAAATTCAGAAGGGAAAAGAGGTAGCGAACTCGAGTTTCTAGGCAGAGGGACGCACAAGAAAATTCGGAAGGGAAAAGAGGTAGCGAGCTCGAGTTTGTGGGCAGAGGGACGCACAAATAAATGCGGGACGAACAAGTAAATACGGGACGCACAAGCAAAGATTCTGAGATTGAGAAAGCGTCATAAATATGTGAGGCTGAGGTAAGAACTCGGTTCCTTAAAACTGCTGGCAAGATATGTCAAAAACTCCCTAACCGATTTTGCTCAAATTTTCAAATTATTTTTATTATAATTTTTTATAAATCTATCTGAACGAATATAATTGTGATCGTCTCCCAAAGTGGGTCGAAAATGTAACTTTTATCAAATCTGTAAAAAATTATTTTTTTTGGAATTTTGATTTTTTTTTAGTTTATCGTATGGGCTGAAGTCTTACAATTTAAATAATGTTTGGTTTTTGCAATTCGGATCAACGTAACCGTTAGCATTTTGGTAGCATTTGAGCTACTTTTTTATATGGTTTCCTGTTGGGCGGAGTATTTCGAAATATGTACATTCATCCATATGTATATAGTTTTTAAAAAATATTAAAAAAAAATTGTTAAAGTATTAATTAAAATAAATTTTTTTTCAAAATTGCATGAATAAAGCAGCTATCACCCCCTTAATCGAAAGAAACTTCGTTTCATCTGGGTGTCCCATGACACCTCTCTTCTTTTTATGCACACTAGGACCTTTGTATATCCGTGACTTGTCTTTATATATGCTTTCTATGTTAATTTCTTTGCACTTTCACTCGCTTAAATTGCGGCCGTTCACTTTAAGAATTGTTTCACGAATCACTGCTTGTCTTTTTTTCTGCGCAGTCACCGTCCACTCTTTTCGAGAATTTTTGATGATCGCAGCCCAGGCTCTGCATTTTGGCAGACGCGGCCTGCGATCGACCAATTCTGCCGCGGCACGCGTCAAGCGTCGGCGCCAGAATATGTCACGTACAAACTTTTTTCGGTACCGTTGTCTGGACGAAGCATAGAAAGCGAAACTGCGCAAAAGCAACTTCGACAATTTCGTAAAAGTCCCGTTGTGTGTATGTTTGTGCACCGGTGAATGTGTGTATATAGATATGTATGCGTGTGGGCTTTGACGATGCCGTGTAAATATATAAGCGTGTATACCTCGAGGTGGGAAAACTAATTGTTATATGTATATTTATGCAAATGTACCTAGAGATGGGAAAACTAATTACTACACTAACAAACAAGTCAGAGTATTTTAATTTCACACAAAACTTATTATTCCCTATTCGTTAGGGGGAAAGAAAAATATAAGAATATTCATATTGTGCAAAGGGTTAGACTAAAGCTTCGTCACAATACAAATATAAGCATCTTAACCAAGCGTTTCATCCGAATCGAGTGACCTGTTGTTTCTTAAGCTACTAGAACTAAACCAATTTTAATTAGTTTCATGCCCATTTTCTGATTCAGCCAAATTTCATAAAATTCGGTTGATGATACATATGTGCATATCATCTGCTTTACTAACATCAAAAGAAAAAATACTTAAGAAGCAAACTTTGCCCTTGCCGAGTTTTGTATACTCTTGCAGCTTCAGAATGCTTTCTTATTTGACTAGCTAACCCGGCGAACTTCCTACCGCTTAACAGTCAAATAATGTTGAGCAGCATTCGACGCTGTGATATATATTCTGACCGTTCTCTAGATGAGAATATACGCCAAATTGCTTAATTGCAGTTCACATATCTATCAATTTGATAGCGCGTAATTTCATCGTTGATATTGGATGTTTGGATACCAAAAACCGCCATGTCGCTCCCTTTCGTGACATATTTGCAAATATATTTAATAGATTTGGCCGAATTGCAATACTCAACATTACAATGTGCCTTAAATGCTTTGGAAAGAAGTGGCGAATATGGAACAATCCAACTGTTGTGAACTATGAAATCGTTTCCTTTCACTTTAGTTGTGATAGTTCTACCATTGTCATCGGGCGATCGACGCCGATACAATGGATAACCATCGTTGCCTGTAATGGTCTCTGCCGTGAATTTTCGCGGATATCGTTTGGAACACTTGCCGTCGACCATGCACGGTGATTGGCGGTTGAGAGTGCCACATGGTCCATGAATCATATTCGTGATTACAACATTGTAGGTCTTGATCGGTTTTAGGAGCAGGAATCTCCGCACATATGATGTCATCTATTTGATCTGGCCGAATTCTGTCTACTAACCAAATTAGAATGTGAGCATGCCTCGTTTTTGCCATTCGACTGAATATATCAAGTATCGAGTAATCCCAAAGGCGTCTTGCTTAACAATGTAATTTATTAGTGACCGAAGTTTTTGCTTGAAAATCCGTGCGGTGATGTCGTGTCGATCACTTGATGTTTGTCCGGGAAGCAGCAACTGAATAATTTCCATCGATTTCGGATTACATGTAAATGTAATGAATAGATCTGGCCGACCATAACGACAAACATATGTCATTGCATGCATATGACGCGGGCTACCTGTGTATGTTGCTGGTAAAATAGTCAATAGACCAACATTTACTGCATCTCCTGTGATTATTGCATCGCGTAAATGAATATACTCTTCCGAACGTAATTTAGCTTGATTGGAACGGATGAAAGTCAGGCGCTCCATTTCGATTTCAACGTACATGTCAGCGCAGTATTGTTGAACCAGTCGACGAAATCGCAACAAATAATTGTCAGAATTTACACGAATCATCAAACGATATGCGTAATAATTCATCGAACTAACCTTTGTAGTTTTCTCACCTGAAACAAATACAGTAAAAATTGTATTTTAGAACCCCTAATAGTTTTACGACTCTTACAGCTACTCTCTACTAAATTAAGAGTGATAACTTTTTTGTGTACCAAAAGCAAACACAATAAAATGTATATCAAGTTGAAATGAAAACAATGATATTGATCTTACCATTCAATGTATTAATCATTTTGATATTAAAGTGATATCTATCGTCTCCTCGCCACGGGCTACCTGTGCGGGTATTGTAACGCGTAATATGAACGGTGCGTTTCATATATTCTCTGTAGTTGCCCAGTATTGCGTCGTATAAGAACAATATCGCGTGCTTCCAAGTTTTCACGAACAATCAGGATTGCCACTTCATCGTTTGTTGGAGCATTAAATGTCCGTTCATGTGTTCCAGCTGGTCTTTTATCTGCTCTGATTACGACTTTCTTGAACTTTCTTGAACAGCCTGACCAATGAATGATGTTCAAGAAGCATTGCAGTAAATCTTGGAGAATTGCTCTTTTTGTAACTGTGTTGACGCCGGTCAAGTTGTTCTTCCATATTGTCCATGAAGTATATTTGCAAGAATTTGTGCTGTGCATCTTCAATAGGTTGCAATGATCCAATGCGATGGTAAATCTGGCCTTGAATCTGTAAAACTCTTTTCGCAGAAATCTAACAAACTACATTCCAAATTTTTTTTAGCTTAAATGTCGGATTATATCCGTGTTCTTCAATAATTTCCGCCCCAAATGAAAAACAGGCATTGTATTTTTGAGTGTTCGCTAGACTGAAGGCAATGTCACTTTACCACTAAGGCAGCACAAACCGGGCGTTTCACCAGCAAACTTCAATGCGCCACAATGCTGGCAAACAACGTCCATTGGACCAATGCAAACTGAACGATGCACTGCGTAGTCGATGGTGCAATCATATCCAAACGCTGCTCGATTCAAATCAATACTTGAACTATTTCTTCTTGCACTTCGAAGATTATTTCTCTGTTTATCAGTACGATAAGCTCGATGATTTCTCGTTTCACGGGCTGCGTCTCTTTGAGAAGCGCGAATTAAGGCCCTTCTTTGGTCCATACTACCGCGGCGCTCTTTTCGGGCGATTTCTCGTTCTTCGTCAGATAATTGACTCGCGAAATTACGTTGTCCCTCTCTACTTCAGTCTCATACGTCATTGTTGTAATATTAGGCTGGTAACATTAAGTACAGTTACAGTGACTTCGGTCATGTAAGTCTTGTAGTGAGTATTGTCATGTTAATTTGACGTTGACTGTTGAGTCCTAGAAGTTTGCTTAGTCATGCAGGTGTTGTAGTATTAGTGAATATCTGACTGTGTATTTCAGCGGGATGACAGCCCGACTGTCATCGAGTGTGGTCCGGTGTAATGCTAAGGCAGTTGAGACTGCGTAATCAGTCTGCAACAGAAAGCCAAGGTGTCCGGAACTCGCTGCGCTAGAAATGGACAATAATAATTCAACCTCAACCGGAGTAATTGAGAATACTCCGACATCAGATGTGGGATCTAACTCCAGGCCAACAATTATGGAGGAACAATTTCTTTTTCTATTGGAGCAGCAGAATCGAAACTTCTTGGAGCTGGCAAAAACTTTGCAAGTGTCGTCCAGTGAGCCTCGACAAAATGGCGGCCCGGCCCTGCCGAAATTTAACTCGAAATTGGCTGGTGCTGACGCTTTGCAGTGGTGTGCTACGGTGGACATAATTTTAAACGTAACACCGCTACAAAGCAGCGCGTTAATCTTGGCGTTGTCGAAATCTCTGGAAGGGAACGCGTCGGAGTGGTTATCCCAGATCTGTTACCCAGGCATCACGTGGCAACAATTCAGACAGCTTTTCGAGCAGAGGTACGAATCAACTGAGACACCGGCGGCAACAATTTGCTGAACGGTCGTCCGAATACGGATGAGTGTCTGGCTGTGTATGCGAGTCGGCAAATGACGTCACTGATGACAAAATGGCGTAACATGAGCCACGAGGAAATTGCTGCGTCGGCAGTGCTTGGGCATTTAGCAAACTATGACGGCAGACTGCAACGACTGGCTTACACTGGCAACATTACTGGCAGGCGAGATTTACAGTCCGAATTACAAGTTTTCTCATTCGGAAAAAAACGATCAAATTTCCCAGACGAAAATTCAAATGCCAAGCGTGCTAAGATGGAGCCTATTAAATGTTACTCTTGTGGAAAGCTTGGACACAGGAAGGCGGAATGCAGAGTGAACAATTCATCGACATCTGGAGAAGATCACCGAGCGTTGTCTCTGCGTACGACAATTGTAACATGCTATCGATGCCATGAGCAGGGCCACATCTCTACCCGATGCCCTAACAATTCAGCCGGTGATGATGCAGAATTAAAGATACTCAAGAGAGTGGAGCTATGAGTAATCAATGAACCCAAAGTAATCATGGTGCAACGAGGTGAGAAATTTCCGATTATTTTCGATTAAGGGGCCGAATGCTGAAAGAGAATTAATAATGTTGTTTCGCTATGTAGGCTTGATATTGGCAGTATTGTTTGCTCTATTCAAATTATAACTAATGTCATATTTAATGAAAATTGTCTCGCAGTATTTTTACATGTGGTACGAGACGATAATATTAAGATTAGCACTGTAATTAGACGTGAGATTTAGCACAAGAATATTCGGCTATTATATCAATTGACGGTTTTTAATTATTAAAAAACAAAACTTTTAACGTTTGCTGACTTTAATAAATTAACAACAAAATTACTAAGGCAAGTCCCTTTTGAACTTTTAATAGAACGGTAACGAAACTAAAGTAAACCTAGATGAAGAGTCTAGTGTAGTGAATTCACATGTCGGTTTTAAATGACTTCAGCACAGCTTGTAACATTCTGTTGTAAGCAGGAAATAATAGTAATAAGTTTATATATAAGAACAATTGTATGCATTTCGTTCTGTATATAAGCTTACGCAAACGAATTGTGCTAGCAAGCCAGCCCAATTATGCTGAGCTTGCAATTCGATCATGTGAGTTCACTCTCGCGTCTCATCCCTCTTATTTTGTAGCTGCCAACAAGCAGCATAAGTTAACACACAATATGAATCAATCAAAAAAAAAACTTCACGGAAACCGCCACAGGGAGAAAAAAAAAAAAAAAAAAAAAAAAAAAAAAAAAAAAAAAAAAAAAAAAAAAAATAAAAAAGTAAATTGGATGGGTATTTTAAAGGGAGAAGCGGGAAGAAAAAATACAAAAAAAAAAAAAAAAAAAAAAAAATAAAAAAAAACAAGAAAAAACGGTAGTGTAATTTAAAAATAGGGAAAAAGAAAAAAAAAAAAACCCACACCCCCCCCCCTTTCAATAAAAAAAATTTTTAAAAATTTTTTAAATTCCCAACCATTTAAAACAAAGGAAAAGGCAGAGCCCGGGCCCCGCCCCCGGGCACCAAGCCCAGCAAAGGGAAAAACAAACGCCCACACAAAAAAAAAACAGAAAATCAAAAAAAAACAAGCCCCGCCCCCGGGCCCCGCCCGGAGCCACCCACCCAGGCCAGACAAAGAAAAAAACCGAAAAAAAAAAAAATAAAAAAAAAAATTTTTTTAGTTTTAGAATTTTTTTTTTTTTTTTTTTTTTTTTTTTTTTTTTTTTTTTTTTTTTTTTTTTTTTTTTTTTTTTTTTTTTTTTTTTTTTTTTTTTTTTTTTTTTTTTTTTTTTATTTTTTTTTTTTTAAAAAATTTTTATTAAAAAAATATATTATTATTAATTTTTTTTTTTTTTTTTTTTTTTTTTTTTTTTTTTTTTTTTTTTTTTTTTTTTTTTTTTTTAATTTTTCTCTTCCTTTTTTTTTTTTTTTTTTTTTTTTTTTTTTTTTTTTTTTTTTTTTTTTTTTTTTTTTTTTTTTTTTTTTTTTTTTTTTTTTTTTTTTTTTTTTTTTTTTTTTTTTTTTTTTTTTTTTTTTTTTTTTTTTTTTTTTTTTTTTTTTTTTTTTTTTTTTTTTTTTATTTTTTTTTTTAAAATTTAAAAAAAAATATTTATTAAAAAAAATTTTTTTTTTTTTTTTTTTTTTTTTGTAAATTTTTTTTTTTTTTTTTTTTTTTATAAAAAAAAATTATTTTTTTTTTTTTTTTATTTTTTTTTTTTTTTTTTTTTAAAAAAAAAAAATTTTTTTTTTTTTATTTTTTTCCCTCCCCTTTTTTAAAAAAAAATTTTTTTTTTTTTTTTTTTTTCCCCCCCCATTTTTTATATTTTTTTTTTTATGGGTTTTTAAAAACTTTAAAAAAAACCTTACCCCAAGGTTTTGTTAAAAAAAGGGGGCAACAAATACGTGGGAATTTTAAATTTTTTTTTTTACAAAATTTTTTTTATATGCCTTCCAACAAAACCTTTAAAAACCCGCATACAACTAAAACATTAAAACACGCTCATACAACTAAAACATATAAAACACGCATGTCTACAACGACACAAATAAAACGAGAGAGAGCGAGCTGAGAATGCGTGAGAGTCAAAGTAAACGATCATATGCTCGTAAACAAACATCGAACATATGATCGTAAACAAATAATGCAACGGCGGAATAGAAATGTCATCGGACTTTGTTGCGATGACGTCAGAGGAATGCACCAGCAGTTAATTTGTAGGCTGATGCGGGCGGGCGGAATGCATAAAGCATTACCGAAAATAAGAAGAACAAAAGGAAACGAAAATTCTCACGCATGAGAACTATGAGCAGCTCGTAGACTAAAGCGGGAGGGCGGCAATGCATAAGCATTGCCGAAATATTAAACTTACACACACACACGAACACAAACGAAGCTACGCTCAGAGAGCAGTAGCTCGTAGGCTAAAGCGGGAGGGCGGCAATGCATAAGCATTGCCGAAATAATAAATACACACACACACATGCAACACAAACAAAACTACGCTCAGAGAGCAGCGGAATAGCTTGTAGGCTGATGCGGGAGGGCGGCAATGCATAAGCATTGCCGAAAACGAAAGCCAAGAAACTACGCTCAGAGCATACGATCGGCTCGTGAGCGCGAGAGTAACGGCCGAGAGAGCGCTGTTGTGCATGTATGGGTGTATCAGCGGCAAATTGAGGGATGGTTTGACAGCCACTGGAAAGTGGCTGCAACAAAAACGAAGAGAGATTTATGAAGGCGGTTAATTTGAATAAATCAAATTAAATTTATATAATTGCAACAAAAAAGGGGGTGAATTAATATTAATTGGGAGTCATTGTCGGTTATTTATATATATATTACATTTATATTTTTAGTATGTATTATTTTATAATCCTTTATATTTTCTTATATTTATTTATATAGCCATGTATCTCATTTAACTATGCATTTGTATTTAGGCTGTAAGTTCATTATTTTAGGAAACTTGTTAATTACTCTTAATTGTAGCAAAGAGAGATGCATGGTGGATAAAAGTGGTGGCGGTGGCGGAGATCGCGGGGCCAGCACGAGACCAGGAGAGAGCCAAAAAGGAGACGCCGTTGGCAACCGAGGCTGCGAATGCAGCTAATTAGGAGGTGGCGCATACGAAGTGAAAGAATTTCACCATGCATAGCAACAAGCGAGCTATGCTGGATGAGCGGCAGAGAAAGCCGATCAAAAGAAACGAGCAATGGAAAGTTTTCAAGATAAAGCGAAAACTGATGGAAAAGTACCCGTAACGGGTCAGGAGTTCACCACGCATCCTGATTGGGTCAAGATGCCTATAGTTCGTGAGTGAAGACTTTAAAAGTGAAGTCAACGAGTGAAGTACCAAGCGAAGTCATTACGTGAAGGCACGGCTGCAAAAATTAGAAAGTTCAAGTGCACGTGAAAGTCTACGACCAAGTCAAGGACAATCGTTAGCGATTTAGAAAAGACTAGGAGTTATTCCTAGCAATTTAGAAAAGACTAGGAGTTATTCCTAGCATAGAGGAAAAGACTAGGAGTTATTCCTAGCAATTTAGAAAAGACTAGGAGTTATTCCTAGCAAGTTGGAAAAGCCTAGGAGTATTCCTAGCAAGTTAGGAAAGACTAGGAGTTATTCCTAGCACAGTTAGGAAAGACTAGGAGTTATTCCTAGCACAGTTAGGGAAGACTAGGAGTATTCCTAGCACAGTTAGGAAGACCAGGAGTATTCCTGGCACAGGCAGGATCGACTAGGAGTATTCCTAGCACAACTTAAGAAAGACCAGGAGGATTCCTGGCAACAGAAAATAAACCATTGGCTAACAATTGTTCTCGATTGGTCACCAGAGTTTCGGAGGATTGAATCTACAACCACCAGCATCGGCCCCGGATGCCAAGTTCTGCCATCGCATACCCAAAAACCATCTAAAACATCACCACCAAAATATAAATAATCAAACCATCAATAAAATACCATTTTTGCATCCTCAAAAATCAACATAAATCTTATCATTTCACCAGCGCACAAATAAATTTGTTGTGCCGAACCTCGACACCTGAGATCCGGCTCTGCCGACAATCAGGACGAAAAAGGATCGTTACAACTGGCGCCCAACGTGGTTAACTGGTGAAAAGGATAAAAAAAAAAAAAAAAAATCAAAATTGGAAAATTTAGAAAATTCACATAAATAAAAACCAAAAGAGTATTTACAAAATTTAATAGTGAGATGCAAAAACGGCTTGAATAATCGGTAACAAAATCGTTAATTATTTCTGCAAAACTGAAACAGTATAAAATATAATTTTGCTGCAAAATATCCTTGTGTTCAAAAAAAAAAAAAATATACAAAATATATATATTCTTTTTCCTGTTGCGGCAAAAGTGCAAACCAGAGAGTAGTACAAAATGACAAAATCATGGATATACTACATGAGGAAGGAGGATTTGGTAAAAGCAGGCGGCACGTGTGGAATTCCGATAACCGGAACCGTCGAGGAAATGAGGAAACAATTCGGAGACTGGATCGAAGCGCACGAGGAAGACCCAATATGGCAAGAATGGATTAGTAAAATGGCAGGAAAATTTGCGAAAGCAGCAAAAGCTACACCGGCGGTGGACTTAGCGAAACTGGAAGTTCCAACACTAACACCGCCCAGATGGGGAAGTGTTGGGGCATTAGAGGGTCCACAAAAGCAACAACAAACATTATACGAAGACCCAAAAATGCACAAAAGGGACACAGAAGACCATAGAGGCAAAGCATCTCGACAAGTGAGTACCCGAGGGTAGCCAAGCAAGTAAGGGAGTGGACATTCAGGTTCGACGGTGGTTCAAAACCATTAGAATTCCTCGAGCAGGTCGAATGGTCAGCAGACATGTACGGGCTAGACATAAATTTGATACCGAGAGCCATGCCAGAACTACTGAAAGACAAAGCTCTTAAGTGGTACGTCGCGAACAACAGGCATTGGTCATCATGGGAGGAGTTCACAGTGGCATTTAAGAAGTATTTCCTACCGAAGGGTCACTTTAATAAACTAGCAGACCAAGTAAAGGCTAGAAAACAAATGTGGAACGAAGCATTTAAGAATTTCATGGTCGAAATGCAAACAATGATGCGACCATGGAAATGCCCGGAAAATGAGCAGATAGAAATAATATTAGAAAACTGCACACCGGACCTTAGAGTTTTCATAAGCCCACACCACATGGCAGGCGATGTGGCGGCGCTGGGCACTGGGCCAGGGAATGTAACAACAGGAAAATACTATTTTGTTGGGTATGTGGAAGAATCGGAAGACGGTCAATGAACTGCTGTATGGCAGCGGGAAACGCACACTGGTTCCAGCCTACAAGGGACGAGCAGGGACCGGTGCCGGCAGCTCCCAGAAACTAATAGGAAAACTATTAGTAGAAGAGAGCCAACTATCAGCGGAGATTAACATCGAGGGAATGATAATGCAGGCAACAGTGGATTCAGGTGCCACCAGCAGCTTTGTCAGCCAAGGCCTAGTGGAGAAATTAGGGAAACAGGCATATCTCACCCAAACGAGAAAACAAGTACGACTAGCAGACGGCACGACCAAAGAAATAGAATGGCAATGGATCGCAAACGTGCAGTTTGGAAACGAGAGAATTAAAATGTCATTCCTAGTTCTCCCAGGTGGAATCGACGCTATAGTGTTGGGCTGGAATTTTATAAAAGAGATGGGAGCTACAATTAAGTGTGCAGGCCACGCAATAAATATCCCTCCAAGGTGCAGATTGAACGTTAAGCTGACCGAAAGAATATCAACAGCAATAGTAACAGATGCACCAGAAACAGAAGTGGGGGATTTTATGAAACAAGAACTGGGAACGTCAAATGTAGGCATGCACACAATTACAATGTGCGATGATAAACCGATAAAACAAAGATATTACCCAAAGAACCCGAAAATGCAAGGCATCATTAATGAAAAGGTCGATGAGTTAATGGCAATGGGATACATCGAGCGGTCAAACAGCCCATACAGCTCACCAATAGTAATGGTGAAGAAGAAACAAACAGGGAAGTGGAGGCTGTGCGTTGACTTCAGACAGATAAATGCAAAGTCAATAAAGGACGCGTACCCAATGCCAAGAATAGACTACATATTGGATCAGTTGCGAGAGGCAAAGTACATCAGCAGTCTAGATCTGAAGGATGGCTACTGGCAAATCCCGTTGGAAGCAAACAGTAGGAAAATGACGGCATTTACTGTACCCGGCAAAGGACTGTACCAATGGAAGGTGATGCCATTTGGATTACACTCAGCCTCAGCAACGTTTCAGAGGGCCTTGGATATGGTGATAGGGCCAGAAATGATGCCGCACGCATTTGCTTACCAAGACGATATAATAATCGTGAGTCGAACCATAGAGGAACACAAGGCACATCTGCGAGAAGTGTTCAGGAGACTGAAAGAAGCAAACCTGCGAATAAATCCAGAGAAATGCCAATTCTTTCGAAAGGAACTACAGTTCCTAGGCCATCGAGTAACAGAGCTGGGAATTGGTACAGATCCGGATAAGGTAGCTGCTATAGCTGAATTAAAACCTCCGAAAAACACGAAAGAGCTACGGCAGTACCTAGGCGTGGCATCATGGTACAGAAGATTCGTTCCAGGATTCGCAACACTGGTGCAGCCATTGAACTCCCTATTAAAGAAGAAAACGAAATGGATATGGGAAGAGAAACACCAGGAGGCATTCGATAGGGTGAAAGAAAGGCTAGTAGCCGACCCAGTTTTGACTTGCCCAGACTTCTCAAAGATGTTCATACTCCAAACTGATGCAAGCAACTACGGAGTAGGGGCAATTCTAACTCAGAACACGGAGGAAGGGGAACGAGTCATATCCTATGCCAGTAGGACTCTAAATCAGGCTGAGCAGAACTATTCAGCCACAGAAAAAGAATGCTTGGCAATAGTATGGGCAGTCAGAAAGTTAAAACCATACTTGGAGGGTTACCACTTCAAAGTGGTAACAGATCACATGGCATTAAAGTGGCTGAATAGTATTGAAAGTCCTACAGGGCGAATCGCAAGGTGGGCATTGGAATTGCAGCAATACGACTTCGAAATAACGTACCGCAGAGGCAAATTAAACATTGTGGCAGATGCACTGTCAAGGCAGCCATTGGAGACGTGTCGGCGAATGGAAGACAACAGCATAAGAGTCAGGCAAGCGAACAATGGATGTGAATGGATAAGTGAAATGTATAAAAAGATTAAAAGCAACCCACAAAAGTATACAGATTACTTATCCGAGAACGGGCAATTGTATCGCAACATACCTCACAGAGCGGGCAACGAAGACGTAGTAGCGTGGAAACTGTGCGTTCCAAAAACACTGAGACACCAGGTAATAAATGAAAACCACAACACTCCGACGGCAGGACATACAGGCTCAAGGAAAACAATTGCGCGAGTGGCGGCAAGATACTACTGGCCGGGAATGCAAAGGGACGTTCGTACATACGTAAATAAATGCGAAAGTTGCCAAATGTATAAATCAAGTCAACAACAGGCAGCTGGACGTATGTTGACCCAAATTCCCGAAGAACCATGGGCAACCGTGTGCGCAGATTTTGTCGGCCCACTACCAAGATCAAAACATGGCAATTCTGTTTTACTTGTAATAATAGATAGATTCTCAAAATGGACTGAATTAATACCAATGAGGAAAGCGTCAGCAGAGAACTTGGTCAAGGCGTTCAGAGAACGAGTACTATGCAGATTCGGGGTACCGAAGGTAGTAATAACAGATAACGGTGTACAATTTGTAAGCAAAATCTTCAAAAACATGCTACAGGAATGGGGATGCACCCACCAATTAACAGCACCCTATACGCCACAAGAGAATCCGACCGAAAGGGCGAACAGAACGGTCAAAACAATGATCGCCCAATTTGCAGAAGGGAACCAGCGGAGATGGGACGAATTGTGGCCTGAACTAATGTTGGCCGTGAACTCCAGCGTATCAGATGCAACTGGATATACGGCAATGACAATAACTCAGGGAAGAGAGCCGAGATTGCCGGGAGCAATATATGATACGCTAACGACAGGAACAGGCAAACCAGACCACAAACTCCAGGATATGGAAAAGCGTATGAAAGAGATAGGTACGCTAGTACGAAGAAATCTGGAGAAGGCGGCACAAGACCAGGCAAGGCACTACAACCTGAGAAGACGTGAATGGAAACCACGAATTGGGGATGTTGTATGGGCAAAGGAGCATTACCTGTCAAATGCCGCGGAAGGATTTGCAGCAAAGTTAGCGCCGCGATATGGAGGGCCATATAAGATAAAAGGATTTACATCACCTGTAATATGTAAATTGATACATATATCGAGCGGAAAATCAAGAACGGCCCACATAAGCGAATTAAAGGCGCAGGCAATGCCAGAGGCAAACACAGATGACCAACAAGAAATATAAATCTCCAAATTCGATTTCAGCATTTTTCAGCTAAGCCGAGACGGACAAGTTGGACCGGCCGGACAACGAGGAAGTTAAGGCGCGGCAGATTTTTGCTGGAAAAGGACAAGAAGAATATGCCACGCAAATAATTTTTATACATGTATATTTGTTTTGGTTTTTTTTTGGAAACATATTGGTATGTATAAAATAATACACAGAAGAATGTCAATATAACAAATTATAATATACATATAATATACAAAAAAAAATTCGCAAGCATAATGGCTCTAAAACTGTAGGATTCGCACGCATTCAGTTGATATATTAAATAAAAAAAAAAAAAAACAATATCAAAAAGGGAGCAATGAAACGAAGATCCGTGATTGGTCGATTTATACGAATACGCATATAAGGAAAAGAGAAATTGCATTAGCAAATTGAGAAAGTACGATCATAACAGGCGCGGCGAATTCGCGAGAGAGCACTCACACGCATAGTGTAGGTGTGAGATGCACGCTCTTAATCAATGTATGCGAATACGCATAGTAAAAGAGAAATGGCATTCGCAAAAACATAAGAAAGTGCATTATCACACGAATCTACGAGAGAGCACTCACACACAGTATAGGTGTGAGTGCATACGAAATGCACGCAATGCGTGAGCGGTATTACACACGAATTGCAACAAGAGCCGAAATGCAGAAAAGCAGCGTTTGAGCAGAGGCAATGCGAGGTTTCGCGGTCAACGCAGCCAGAAACATAATTCACTTTCAGGAAATCATTCAATATGAGCGGACGCAATATGCAAAACAAGAGAAATGATGAAGTGCGTTGCAGTTGATGGCATCGCCCTATGTCTCGGAAGAGGAGGTGTCGGAGGAGGAGTCCGATGGCGAGGATCCGGTCGCAGATGGGCCGGTAATCGTCATCTCCTCCGACGAGGGAGAGGAAGAGGACGAGGGAGAGATGAGGAAGAAGAAGAGGAAGAAATGGAGGTGAATGAAGAGAAGAGAAGAGGATGATTTCGAGGACGAAGGGATTGTGGCAGATAGCTTGGCAGGGCTGTTTGCCGAAGTAGAGGAGGAGCTGCGAAGGATGGGGGCTCAAATGGAAGAAGAGCCAGTGGAGCCGGCACCTCAGATGGAGGCAGAACATATAATTGACTTGGTGTCAGACGAGGAAGAGGAAGAGGGGCAGTGGCAGCCAGCGAGGCCACCGACACCGCATATACGAGTAAACCCGGCGTTCTACGCCGAATTTTGCAGGCCGGATGGCGGACCATCTTCAGAACCAGAGGTAAACCCAGCATTCTGGGAGGAGTTCTGCGAGCCGCACGGCAGCGACGAGGAGCCGCAGAAGCCAGAGTACTGGCAGGAGGACCTCACGGAGGATGAGGCAGCCACCAACGAAGCCTATGATCCACCAAGACGCGACCAGTGGGTGGAGTCTGTACTCCAGGGCGACATGTGGGTGCACCGGGCCACAACGGTGTGCCAATGGGCAGAACCGGTGGGACAAGAAAATCAGCAACCACACTCACAGGACACGCAAACGGCCTTCCAGGGCCAAAAAGGGCTGTCACAGCAGCAGCAACTGCAACAACAACAGCCGATAGCCTCCCAGGGCCAAGAAGGGCACACGGCACAACGCCAGCCAACCACACGGGACCCGCGTCGGCTAGCGCGACAAACGTCAGCGCCAGAGGAGCGGCAGGCACCACAGAGGCCGGTGCTCAACAGACAGCGGTCGGTGCCATTGCCTACAAGGCACCAACGATGGCGAGAGGTAGAGGAAGTTAGGTGGCCACTCGCCGTGGTAATGGCAGTACGAGGGATGGGTGGTGAAACCCGACAAGCTCGGGTAGTGTGGGTAGGGCAAGTGCGCTACCGCATCCGAATGGCGAGGGGTCAAGCACGCGTGTTGGAGGAGGTGTTATAAGGGCACAAAATAGGATAATTTAGATTAGGAGAAAAATTTGAAATTTAGGGAATAAGTTAGGCTTACCAGAAAAATTTGAAATTTAGGGAATAAGTTAGGCTTACCAGAAAAATTTGAAATTTATGGAATAAGCTAGCTATAGGAGAAAATAATGAAATGTAGTATAGGAAATAGTTATAAGGCATAAAAAAAAAAAAAAAAAAAAACCCAAGAAAAGATGCAGAATGAGCCAAACATGTTTATACATAATACGTGTTTCAAATGAAAAGATGCTCAGTAACTGCCAAAAGATCCGAAAAGAAGCTTCGTTGTATCGCCAAATTGAAAAGATGCCTACAATGGCCAGTAAAAAGATGCGAGCCGAGCCAAACAAAAAAAAATTTTCTTAAAGCAAACAAAAAATATATGAATATGAATAATGGTAAATGATAAAACAGAACTAATAAACAACATAAACTCAAATGTTGAGGGAGGGGAGGCAGTGGTCTCCCGAAGAAAGGGGGGAATGTGAGGAAAGACATAATATATCTTACCACACAAACACATGAGACTGATTACATATGCTTAATAATAATTATTATCATACAAATGCAAGAAAACACATAAGCTATATTACTTATAAATCACTCCCTCACATTTTATCCAAAAAACAAGTGTACATGATATACATAATGTTGCTCGCCCAGCCAATATGTGCAAACGTATGTTAGCAACATGGCGAGAGCTTAGCAACATTAAAAGCTAAGCAACATCGCAAGCATTGGCAACATAAGCTGAGCGCTAACAACATACGTGGGAAATCTAAAATATTCATGTACACAAATATGCATATACATATGCATACATATGCATGCGACATAGACATCTCTTGGTTCCAGCTTCACAAAAGCGGCCGGTGGTATTATCGGATAAGCGGCAGGTGTAAGCAACGACCCTGGGTTCAAATCGCGGCCGGAGCTGCGATTTACACTTTGGGATTTATTCAATTCTTTTTTTTTTTTTTACTTTTTCTTACGTTGGCAACAGGATAAATTAACTTTTATTTCGATTGAGTAATAAAAAAGTAAACGATATCATTTTAAAACACCGCTCCCCCCCTCTCGCAGCGGTGCAGTGCGACGAATACCAGGCGGCGTTCGGTCGGCGCGGCGCGCTGCAAAGAACACCGCCACAGCAACTGATGTGGGCGACGCCGGGTAAATGGCAAACTCCAGCTGGGGATGAGGACCCAGTTGTGCCATCTACTTCAGATCCTTCCTCGGTAGAAGTGGCTCCAACTGTCCCAAAAAGAGCGAGGAGAGTCATCATCCAGCCCTAATCCAGGTCGAGAGGATATGTTGCCACCAAAGAGGGCAAAGGGAGTACGCTGCACTAGAGGGAAGACCTGTTGCCAGGAGTTAACCCAGATGGGCGAGCTACTGCAGGAGATTATTGAAGCCACAACGTTGGGAGGAGACTCGAAGGTGCGGCACATTAACAATAAGATGCGCGCACAATTCGTTCAGTTAAAGTCGCTGTTCGATTCTGTCAGTGCGTTCTACGGAGATGAGCTGCCAGAAATGGATGCTGATATAACAATTAGAGAGCAACGCAAGTATGAAAATCGCTACCAGCAAACGGAGGATGCACGCGTCATAGATGCCTCCACTCAGACGTCCAAAGAGGCTACGAAGTTAAATGTCAGTAAGCAGCAGATGAGCCAACAACAAACTGCAGGCAATTTGCCAGGTAACAAATGGCAAAAAGTAGTAGGTAAAAGATCTGCAGACCGTGTCCACAAGCCACCACCGCCTCCTAGACACCGACCTGATGCTATTTTGGTACGCAGCGAGTCCTTTTCGTACAGCGACATGTTGAGAAAGGTGACTCGGAGCACGGATGAGAGCCTGAAGACCTTAGGGGAAAACGTGCGTAGGGTCAAGCGGACTGCGAAGGGAGAACTTATACTGGAATTGAAGCCATTGCAAAGCAGTAATATGGAAAAGCTAAAAAGTGATATTGGTGCTGCACTCGGCGATGATGTCGAAACAAGAACACTCACCCAACAAACGAGGCTAGAAATTCGTGATCTGGACGAGATGACTACCTCAGATGACATCTTGCAGGCATTCTCGGCCCAGATGGAGGTCAAGCTGGAACCAGAAGCAATCAAGAGCCTGCGGCCTGCTTACTCTGGTACCCAAAAAGCTATGCTCAGTGTTTCCTCAGCGGTGGCCAAAAATATTCTCGCTGTTGGTAAAATCAGGATTGGGTGGACTGTTTGCCGCATCAGGGCCAATGACACCCCAATCAGATGTTTTAGATGCCTGAGATTTGGGCACATAGAAGCCAAATGTACAGACTCTATTGATAGAAGTAACTGGTGTCTGAAGTGTGGTAGCCAATCACACAAAGTAAGGGAGTGTAGGAACAATCCCTTCTGTTTCCTTTGTGATGTCAGCGGGGTGGAGGATAAGGCACATATGGCTGGGAGTAGGCGTTGCCAGGCGTCTCCGGCGGGAAACAAATCTCATAGGGTACCACAGCACACAGGTAATGATTAAGTTAATACAAATTAACTTAAATCATTGCGAGGCGGCTCATGACTTGCTGTCGCAAGTTGTGAGGGAGACGGGGGTTAGCGTAGCCCTTATTAGTGAGCCCTTTCGTCCAAGGACATCCAGTCCATGGGTTAGCAGCGCCTCCAGCAAAGCGGCGATCTGGTCATGCAGCTTCCCGGCACTGCAACTACAAGACTTTAGAGCAGGAGAGGATTTCGTGAGAGCACACGTGGAGGGTAAGTGGTTCTACAGCTGTTACTTACCCCCCAGCCTGTCATACGAAAGCTATTGCAATTCACTGGATGAATTAATCGCAGACGCTAGGACTCATTCTCCCTGCGTAATAGCAGGCGATTTTAACGCGTGGGCAATTGACTGGGGCAGCGTTTACACCAATGCCAGAGGACGCGCCCTACTAGAAGCCATGGCTTCAATAGACGTAATCTTGCTTAATACAGGCACAAGAAATACGTTCAGCAGGGCGGGCAGAGGATCCATAATCGACCTCCCCTTCGTTAGTGCAAATCTGTTCACGAGCACCTCTTGGCGGTTAGGTGAATCATATACGGCCAGCGATCACGAGGCAATCTTCGTGACGCTAGGAAGGCAGTTGGTTCAGCCAGCTTCCAACAAAAACATGGAGGCGAGCAAGAATGGATACAAGGCAGACACCCTCAACTTGCAAGTTCTTGACGCTGTGCAGTCAAGAGTGGAATCAAGATTCGGCGCATAATATGGTGGATCAGCTTCTTTCAACGGTAGTTACCGCCTGCGACATGAGCATGCAACCAAAACGGGGCTATAGACGTCATCATCGAGCAGCCTACTGGTGGGACGAGGAGATTAGCAACATTCGTAGGGCATGCTTCGTTGCACGGAGGAGGTACCAGAGGGCAAGGAAGAGAGACGCGCCCAATTGGCCACATCTACATGGATGCTACCGCATCAATAGAAAGTTGCTGAAAGAAGCCATAGTCTCTGCAAAAAAGAAAATCTTTCTTAAGCTCTGTGATTCTGCAGATGATGACCCCTGGGGTAAGGCATACAAACTTGTGGTGAAGAGGATCTATGCCAACAGACAGGCTGCCCCGACTGACGCGGTAGAGCTGAATGGGATTGTAAATGAGCTGTTCCCATACCACGCGGATACATTACACTCCAGATGTCCATTGCCAGACCCACCGTATGAGGTAGAGGAAATTTTGGTGGAGGAGATCCTTGCTGCGGCAATTGCGCTTAAGCCGAATAAGTCCCCTGGTCCAGACGGAATTCCCAACAGGGCGATAAAAAATGCGATGATGCTCCAGCCAGCCCTTTTCGCAGCAACGTTTAATCAGTGTCTGGTTGAAGGTTACTTTCCTGCCCAATGGAAGGCGCAAAGGCTAGTTCTAATTCCCAAGCCCGGGAAAACCTCGGGTGAAGCGCCGTCTTACAGGCCAATATGTATGGTGGATGCCATGGGAAAGGTCTTGGAGAGGCTAATTAGTGTAAGACTAAACGAAGCAATTAACGAGGGAGGCGGCCTCTCAGCTAATCAATTCGGTTTCCGTAAGGCTAGGTCAACAATAGATGCTATCAGACGGGTGGTGGACATTGCCACAAATGCAATCAGTGGCTCGAGGTGGAGAGGAGGTGCGAAGGAATATTGCCTTGTAGTTACTTTGGATGTCCGTAACGCATTTAATACCGCGGACTGGGGTTGCATCCTTGACGCTATCCAAAGTTTCGGAGTACCACCGTATTTGTGTGCAATCATTCGGAACTTTTTTAATGGGAGAAAGCTTCTCCTCGAAACTACTGAGGGTCCCACTGATAGGCTCGTGTCCGCCGGAGTTCCTCAGGGCTCCGTTCTGGGGCCACTTTTGTGGAATATTCTATATGATGGTTTGCTACGCCTATCTATGGCCTCGGGTACCGAACTTGTTGGATACGCTGACGACGTGGCGGTTGTAATCGTTGCTAAGGAGTTGCGTTCTGCAGAGGCTGCGGCGAACGATGCAATATCTTCGATAACAAGCTGGTTGCGATCTGTAGGGCTTGAGCTGGCGGCACAAAAGACTGAGGCAGTCCTTATCAGCTCCAGGAAATTGGTTGAGCATGCCAATGTAATGGTGGAGGGATCGCCTGTTGCTTCAAAGAGGGCCATCAAATACTTGGGGGTTTGGCTTGACTTCAGGTTGTGTTTCCGCGAGCATTTGGAGCACGTGCAAATAAAGGCGGCAGCGTCTGGGAGAGCTTTGTCCAGAATTATGCTGAATACCCGTGGGCCAAAACAGGAGCGCAGACTACTACTTATGAGTGTGGTACGGGCAATTATCCTGTACGCAGCTGAAATTTGGTGTTCAGCAATGAAGAAGAAAAGCTACAGCAGAGGCATTAATGCGACATACCGGCTATGTGCTCTCAGGGTCTGTTGCGGTTTTAGAACTTTATCTGATGATGCGGCGCTGGTCATTGCGGGAATGGAGCCATGGTCAAGTTAATTTTGCCATGACACAATTGCTAAGTGGCCACGGGTGTTTTAGGCATTACCTCCATAGATTTGGTCACGATACATGCAGCCACTGCCCGGCATGTGGCGTCGGCGCTATAGAAGATGCAGGCCACGTTATCTTCGATTGCAGCAGGTTTAATATCGAGAGGCTACATATGGAGGCGGTGGCAGGGTGCAGGCTTACCGCTGACAACCTGGTGGAGCGCATTCTGGCTGATGCTAGCATTTGGGCGGCGGTCAGCAACTTTTCAGGATCTGTGACGGCGGAGCTGCGTAGGGCAGAAAGAGAGAGGGCGACATAAAGGATGCGAAGGCTTCAGCGATGCAATTCCCACAGGGACGTCCCGCAGGGTCCCGTATCTTAAACTATGCTGGCTACTCTTTTCCTTTTTGATCTGCAATACTTATGACTCCATTTTGTTGTTGTTTGTTCCCTATTCCATGCGGAATTCCTGATTGTTAATGTTATATTGATGTAAATAAAAGAATTAAAAAAAAATATGCATACAACTAAAACATATAAAACACGCATGCATACAACTAAAACATATAAAACACGCATGCATACAACTAAAACATATAAAACACGCATGTCTACAACGACACAAATAAAACGAGAGAGAGCGAGCTGAGAATGCGTGAGAGTCAAAGTAAACGATCATATGCTCGTAAACAAAACATCGAACATATGATCGTAAACAAATTATGATGCAACGACGGAATAGAAATGTCATCGGACTTTGTTGTGATGACGTCAGAGGAATGCACCAGCAGTTAAGTTGTAGGCTGATGCGGGCGGGCGGAATGCATAAAGCATTAACGAAAATAAGAAGAACAAAAGGAAACGAAAAATTCTCACGCATGAGAAATATGAACAGCTCGTAGGCTAAAGCGGGAGGGCGGCAATGCATAGGCATTGCCGAAATATTAAACTTACACACACACACGAACACAAAGGAAGCTACGCTCAGAGAGCGGTAGCTCGTAGGCTAAAGCGGGAGGGCGGCAATGCATAGGCATTGCCGAAATATTAAACTTACACACACACACGAACACAAACGAAGCTACGCTCAGAGAGCGGGAGGTTGTAGGCCAAAGCGGGAGGGCGGCAATGCATAAGCATTGCCGAAAACGAAAGCCAAGAAACTACGCTCAGAGCATACGATCGGCTCGTGAGCGGGAGAGTAACGGCCGAGAGAGCGCTGTTGTGCATGTATGGGTGTATCAGCGGCAAATTGATGGATGGTTTGACAGCCACTGGAAAGTGGCTGCAACAAATAAAACAAAGAGAAATTTATGAAGGCGGTTAATTTGAATAAATCAAATTAAAGTTATATAATTACAACAAAAGGGGGTGAATTAATGTTAATTGGGAGCCATTATCATTTATTTATATATATTTTACATTTATATTTTAGTATGTATTATTTTATATTTCGTTATATTTTCTTATATTTATTTATATAGCCATGTATCCCATGTAATTATGCATTTACGTTTAGGTTGTAAGTTTAATGTATTACAAAATTGTTAGTTACTCTTAATTTTAGAAAAGAGAGATGCATGGTGGGTAAAATGGGTGGCGGTGGCGGAGATCGCGGGGCCAGCACGAGACCAGGAGAGAGCCAAAAAGGAGACGCCGTTGGCAACCGAGGCTGGGAATGCAGCTAATTAGGAGGTGGCGCATACGAAGTGAAAGAATTTCACCATGCATAGCAACAAGCGAGCTATGCTGGATGAGCGGCAGAGAAAGCCGATCAAAGGAAACAAGCAATGGAAAGTTTTCAAGATAAAGCGAAAACTGATGGAAAAGTACCCGTAACGGGTCAGAAGTTCACCACGCGTCCTGATTGGGTCAAGATGCCTATAAATACGCACGGCTGAGACCAGAGGGATAACTAGTTCGTGAGTGAAGACTTTAAAAGTGAAGTCAACGAGTGAAGTACCAAGCGAAGTCATTAAGTGAAGGCACGGCTGCAAAAATTAGAAAGTTCAAGTGCACGTGAAAGTCTACGACCAAGTCAAGGGCAATCGTTAGCAATTTGGAAAAGACTAGGAGTTATTCCTAGCAATTTAGAAAAGACTAGGAGTTATTCCTAGCAATTTAGAAAAGACTAGGAGTTATTCCTAGCATAGAGGAAAAGACTAGGAGTTATTCCTAGCAATTTGGAAAAGACTAGGAGTATTCCTAGCAAGTTAGGAAAGACTAGGAGTTATTCCTAGCACAGTTAGGGAAGACTAGGAGTATTCCTAGCACAGTTAGGAAGACCAGGAGTATTCCTGGCACAGGCAGGATCGACTAGGAGTATTCCTAGCACAGATTAGGGAAGACCAGGAGTATTCCTGGCATAGTGGGGAAAGCCTAGGAGATATTCCTAGCAATCGACAGGAGATTAGCAGCGATTAGGGTAGAAAGGCAAGACCAGGAGTATTCCTGGCACAGACAGGGTCGACTAGGAGTATTCCTAGCATAACTTAAGAAAGACCAGGAGGATTCCTGGCAGCAGAAAATAAACCATTGGCTAACAATTGTTCTCGATTGGTCACCAGAGTTTCGGAGGATTGAATCTACAACCACCAGCATCGGCCCCGGATGCCAAGTTCTGCCATCGCATACCCAAAAACCATCTAAAACATCACCACCAAAATATAAATAATCAAAACATCAATAAAATACCATTTTTTGCATCTTCAAAAATCAACATAAATCTTATCATTTCACCAGCGCACAAATAAATTTGTTGTGCCGAACCTCGACACCTGAAATCCGGCTCTGCCGACACTCAGGACGAAAAAGGATCGTTACAACTGGCGCCCAACGTGCTTAACTGGTGAAAAGGATAAAAAAAAAAAAAAAAAATCAAAAATTGGAAAATTTAGAAAATTCACATAAATACAAACCAAAAGAGTATTCACAAAAATTTAATAGTGAGATGCAAAAACGGCGGGAATAATCGGTAACAAAATCGTTAATTATTTCTGCAAAACTGAAACTGTATAAAATATAATTTTGCATCTTCAAAAAAAAAAAAAAAAAATACAAAATATATATATTTTTTTTCTGTTGCGGCAAAAGTGCAAACTGAGAGTAGTACAAAATGACAAAATCATGGATATACTACATGAGGAAGGAGGATTTGTGGATCGAAGCACACGAGGAAGACCCAATATGGCAAGAATGGATTAGTAAAATGGCAGGAAAATTTGCGAAAGCAGCAAAAGCTACGCCGGCGGTGGACTTAGCGAAACTGGCAGTTCCAACACTAACACCGCCCAGATGGGGAAGTATTGGGGCATTAGAGGGTCCACAAAAGCAACAACAAACATTATACGAAGACCCAAAAATGCATAAAAGGGACACAGAAGACCATAGAGGCAAAACATCCATCTCGACAAGTGAGTACCCGAGGGTAGCCAAGCAAGTAAGGGAGTGGACATTCAGGTTCGACGGTGGTTCGAAACCATTAGAATTCCTCGAGCAGGTCGAATGGTCAGCAGACATGTATGGGCTAGACATAAATTTGATACCGAGAGCCATGCCAGAACTACTGAAAGACAAAGCTCTTAAGTGGTACGTCGCAAACAACAGGCATTCGTCATCATGGGAAGAATTCACAGTGGCATTTAAAAAGTATTTCCTTCCGAGGGGTTACTTTAATAAACTAGCGGACCAAGTAAAGGCTAGGAAACAAATGTGGAACGAAGCATTTAAAGATTTCATGGTCGAAATGCAAACAATGATGCGACCATTGAAATGCCCGGAAAATGAGCAGCTGGAAATAATCCTAGAAAACTGCACACCGGACTTAAGAGTCTTCATAAGCCCACACCACATAAGAACATTGGATGACCTATAATAATCCAGCCAATAATCCAGAACCCATCACAGGCGTGCAGGCGATGTGGAGGTGCTGGACACTGGGCCAGGGAATGTAACAACAGGAAAATATTATTTTGTTGGGTATGCGGAAGGATCGGAAAACGGTCAATGAACTGCTGTATGGCGGCGGGAAACGCAAACCGGTTCCAGCCTACAAGGGGCGAGCAGGGACCGGTGCCGGCAGCTCCCAGAAACTAATAGGAAAACTATTAGAAGAAGAGAGCCAACTATCAGCGGAGATTAGCATCGAGGGAATGACAATGCAGCCAACAGTGGATTCAGGTGCCACCAGCAGCTTTGTCAGCCAAGGCCTAGTGGAGAAATTAGGAATGACATTTTAATTTTCTCGTTTCCAAACTGTACGTTCGCGATCCATTGCCATGTTATTTCTTTGGTCGCACCGTCTGCTAGTCGTACTTGCTTTCTTGTTTGGGTGAGATATGCCTGTTTTCCTAATTTCTCCACTAGGCCTTGGCTGACAAAGCTGCTGGTGGCACCTGAATCCACTGTTGGCTGCATTGTCATTCCCTCGATGCTAATCTCCGCTGATAGTTGGCTCTCTTCTTCTAATAGTTTTCCTATTAGTTTCTGGGAGCTGCCGGCACCGGTCCCTGCTCGCCCCTTGTAGGCTGGAACCGGTTTGCGTTTCCCGCTGCCATACAGCAGTTCATTGACCGTTTTCCGATCCTTCCGCATACCCAACAAAATAATATTTTCCTGTTGTTACATTCCCTGGCCCAGTGTCCAGCACCTCCACATCGCATGCACGCCTGTGATGGGTTCTGGATCCATCCTTGTGCTTCATTATTGGCCATTCTCCTTTGTGCTGGTACCGGTGGTTCTTCGTCCAAACATCGCCTGCACATTGTGTCTCTTCTATCTTGTGCTACTGGTCGCCTTGAAACGTGCATCGGGATGTTGTAACGCTCCTTTTGAGCCTCTCGATGGAATTTGCGACGTTCTTGTTCCAACATTTCGAATTCATCAGCCAGCTGCATTAGGTGGTAAGATATATTATATCTTTCCTCACAACGCTTCAGACTTAGATTCTTTCAACTTTTATGGGTAGTTTAGAGAAAAAGTTAGATTTTGGAAAAATTTTAAATACAGTAATCATAAATGAAATATCAAATTTCTTTAAGGTAGCTTCCCCAGAACCAAAAATGGGTTTAATTGACACGAAAACGGTGGATTCCACTGCCAATGTGATCAATAGAGTAGAAGTAGAACAACAAGGGCTTACTACTGTTACGATTTTACTGATCGTAATAATAATAATAATGAGCATAAACATGCTAATTAAAGTTTGCGGAATGCACAATAGGTGCTTAAAAAAGAAGTATTTGAGCAAGGCAAATGATCTAGATAGAGTCTAGATAAACAAAAAAAAAAAAAAAGAAAGGAGATAATACAATAGGTGCTTAAAAAAGAAGTATTTGAGCAAGGCAAATGATCTAGATAGAGTCTAGATAAACAAAAAAAAAAAAAAAAAAGAAATGAGATAATAATAAACATTTGAAAAAAAAGAAAATTTTTATTCCAAATGGAAAAAGTAGAGACTAAACGTCTACAGAAATACCTACCGTTCCTTGATTACCTGATAAACTCAGGTAAAACCAATTACAAGTACAAGGAAATTCAGCAATGGATTTCTAATAATAATAAATTTAACCCGAAAATAGTAGATCTTATGGAAATATCCATTAAGACAGCATACAATAGGTTGATAGTTATAAGGCAAAAGAACAAAGAGGTACCCAAGTGGGTACACGATATGTTCACAATTAAAACAATGGAAATAGAGAGCTCAGACGAGGAAGTCACAATGATAGAAGATTAAAAAAAAAAATGAAAAATTTTCTTTTGTTTTGAAAAAAAAAAGGAAAAGAAAAATGTCGTTAGACGAATATTTCGCGAAGATTAGGGATAGGAACCCAAATATAGAAAGCGATTTACTAGAGGTTTTTAAGAGTGAACAAAGTAGCTCACCTCAACGGGCATTAGATCTAGCTACCATCAATATAATAATATTGGATATAACGGGAGAAAATTTCCCAATCCAAGGAAACAGTAGAGTAGCCATGTGCTTCATCCTTACAGTACCTAGCATATGCTGTTATACAAACGCAGCAGGTACTTTTTGCTTTTATCTAATGGACGAAGCACAACATTAAAAAAAAAAAATATATATAAGAACTTAGACAAGGAAGGTGTATTAAAATAACACTACATATATGTATATCCACATATTTAAAGAATGACCGACTGGCAAGTGATCGTTGCACAAGCCAGAATTCTGAAAGAGGAACTGTTAAAATAAATAAAGTGTATCAGTCAAGATAGGACAATTAGTCCAAATACACTTGACAAGCACGTTGACATAATTCAAACCACTCTTCAGCAAGTTCGTTGGCTTTTGAAAAAACATTTCGATTCCCTTACAGAAGGTCATAAGTGTGCCGCCAAAGCATTCTATTACGAGTGTAGAGACAAATCTGTCTCGGCGTTGGCAAAACACAATATTCAGTTCGCCAGAGTATCTGACCTAGATACAACGATAGTTCTCAACGAAGATAACGAATATAACAGGAAGAACATAAATTTTACAATGGCGGAAAAAATAGCTGCCGATAGGGAATATGTGAGACAAGTTATGTCTTCAGTCCCTGAGTTTGATGGTCAAAAGACCTCACTCACCCGTTTCGTTACGGCATTAAAATTGGGAGAACAAACTAAAGGAGACCAGGAGGATTTGGCCATTGAAGCCATAAAGTCCAAGATCACGGGCTCCATTGCCCACAAAGTCCAAAACGAGACTACAATAATGGGCATAATAGAAAAACTAAAATACAACGTTAGAGGTGAATCAACCGACGTTATAATAGCAAAACTTATGAACGCCCAACAAAAGGGTAAAACAAATGGTTTAGATCCCGACAACGCTGAGGAATTCGCCACAAAAGAAGCCATGGAGGCGCTAATCCTCCAATGTCAGCATAAGCGAGTTCGTACTATATTGGAAGCTGGACACTTTAGTCGTTTTAGTGATGCTATGGGTAAATATATCCGTCCCATGACCCAAACGACTGGGAGTCCCAGTACCATATTGTACGAGCGTGGGAGAAATAATAGAGGCAGGTATTACTCTAACTACCAACGTGGTAGAGGCAACAGCCAGGGTAACTACAATGCCAACTATAATTCCAACAATTACCGGTCAAACAGAGGACAGTCCCATAACAGGGGACAGTCCCAATACCAATATAATAATAACGCTAAAAGAAACATACCTAGCAGAAATATTCGCGTATCCCACAATGAAACGGGAAACACGCAAAACCCTTAAGATACAGAAGAGTAAGCACAAAACGTGTGCATGCAATTAATTTTATTCTCAATATATTTGTTTCATTTTTTAATGTCGAAACAAATAAAAAATTAACATTTTTAATCGACACTGGTGCAGATATTTCAATTCTCAAAGAAGATTCAGATGTTCTAAATGACATCGACACGAATCACAAAATTAACATTCAAGGCATTGGTAAAGGAGCAATAAAGTCCAAAGGCCTAGCATCCTTAGAGATTCAAACCTCTAAATACATAATCCCACACGACTTTCATGTTGTACAGTCTGAATTTTCAATACCAAGTGATGGTATAATTGGCATTGATTTCATCAAAAGATTCAACTGCCAAATCGACTGCAAAGCATCCGAAGACTGGTTAATACTAAGACCAGATAATTTAAAATTTCCTATTTATGTTCCAATAACATACAATTCTGGTAACACCTCAATTTTCATACCAGCAAGATCCCAAGTAGTCAGACAAATTAATCTCACCTTGAGTGAAGACGTTGTGTTGATTCCCAATCAGGAAATTCAACCAGGTATTTTCGTTGCAAATACATTGGCAACAAATGGAAATACAGTTGTCCGTTTGCTAAATGCAACCAATTCTGACAAAATAATAAAGATTAACACTTTAAAGTCAGAACCATTTTCGAACTACGATGTAGTTCCAAACACTCCTAAAGCTAGGGAAAATATGGTAATGTCCCAGCTAACTAAAAATTTTCCGCTCCAATTTAAAGAACAATTAACCCAACTATGCACCAGATATAATGATGTATTTGGCCTTGAGACCGAATCAATCACAACAAATAATTTTTATAAACAAAAATTGAGATTAAAAGACGAAGAACCGGTATATATCAAAAACTACCGGAGCCCGCATAGTCAAAAGGAAGAAATCCAAAAGCAGGTTGGAAAACTAATAGTCAACAATATAGTTGAACCATCTGTGTCTGAATATAATAGCCCACTGCTACTTGTTCCGAAAAAATCATTACCTGGCTCAGAAGACAAGAAATGGCGATTAGTTATTGACTATCGTCAAATCAATAAAAAATTATTGGCCGACAAATTTCCTCTTCCTCGAATTGAGGACATACTAGACCAACTAGGTCGAGCTAAATACTTCTCATGTCTTGACTTAATGTCAGGCTTCCACCAAATCGAACTTGAAGAAAGTTCAAGAAATATAACGTCATTTTCAACGAGCAACGGCTCTTATCGCTTCACGCGATTACCATTTGGTCTAAAGATAGCACCTAATTCATTTCAGAAAATGATGACTATCGCATTCTCGGGACTAGATCCGTCCCAAGCATTCCTTTATATGGTTTATGATTTAATATGTGTTATTGATTTTTATAATTTTATTATTTATAAAAATGTTTGCCTCTAGAACATAAACTAGTGACATAGGGCTGTCGCAACCAACACTTGAAATTGGGTGGACTTCGGAGAGATCATGCAAATGGGGGCGAAAGACACAGCGATGCTCACCCTTGATTGCAGAGTAGTGAATAGGCAAGAGTTGCTTGAATACTGACTTTATTAAGAAAAAGGTCGAGTTTATATACACGATTCTAGGATCTAGGGGGTCACATGTATATACATTTGGGGGTCTTATTTATAGTGTAAATGTGATTGTGTGTGTAAACATAATGTGGGGGACAATTTTGTGTTGTATAAAAATATAGTGTGAGTACAGTGTATATGAAAATATGTAGGGGTTAATTCTATTCTAAGCAAAGCCTGCATTGGTCTTTACTGTGAGAAATTCATAGTTTGTATTTTAAGCATGCATTTACACCAACAATATGTATGATTTAATAGTTATTGGTTGTTCCGAAAAACACATGCTAAAAAATCTTAACGATGTCTTCAATACATGTCGGAAACACAACCTCAAATTACATCCAGAAAAATGTTCATTTTTTATGCGCGAAGTGACTTTTCTAGGTCATAAGTGCACAGATAAAGGAATTTTACCTGATGACACAAAATATAATGTCATTAAGAATTATCCAGTCCCACATAATGCGGACAGCGCTAGACGGTTCGTTGCATTTTGCAACTATTATAGACGTTTTATTAAAAATTTTGCCGACTATTCCCGGCACATAACTCGATTATGTAAAAAGAATGTTCCCTTTGAGTGGACAATTGAATGCCAAAATGCATTCCAATATCTTAAAGAAAATTTAATGCGGCCAACCATATTACAATATCCTGAATTTAGCAAAGAATTTTGCATAATCACAGATGCAAGCAAGCAAGCGTGTGGAGCGGTTTTAACTCAAAACCAAGACGGACTTCAACTTCCAATCGCTTATGCATCGCGTTCATTCACCAAAGGTGAAAGTAATAAGAGCACAACGGAACAAGAGCTAGCAGCCATTCATTGGGCCATTACACATTTTCGCCCATATATTTATGGCAAACATTTCACAATAAAAACAGACCACAGACCGTCAACATATTTGTTTTCCATGGTAAATCCTAGCTCCAAATTGACTCGCATGCGGCTAGAACTCGAAGAATACGACTTCACAGTTGAGTATCTAAAGGGAAAAGACAATTTCGTGGCAGATGCCCTATCTCGGATCACAATAACCGAGTTAAAAGACATTCAAAATAAAGTCCTGAAAGTCACTACCAGGCAACAGTACAGACAAAATAAATCCTGCACAGGAAAAGAAAAAGAGACTTTGCCAAGGCAAAGTACTCCAAATGCTTCTATGCCCAACGTTTACCAAGTTATAAATAATGACGAGGTACGAAAAGTAGTGGCCTTGCATATAGCAAATAAATTGTGTTACTTGAAACACGGAAATAAGGTTATTGCAAGAATTGATATTGGCGACCTATATACTAATGAAATACTTGACTTAGGTCAGTTCTTTCAAAGGCTTGAAAAGCAAGCCGGTATATTAAAAATAAGCCATATCAAAACGGCACCGTGGGGAAAAGATCTTTGAATTTATTTCAATAGATATTTTTAAAGAAATGGGCAATGATAAATTGAAATCATTAAGAGTAGCGCTACTCAACCCGGTGACCATAATAAGCAATGAAAAAGAAAAAGAAGCAATTTTGTCTGAAAATCATGATGATCCAATACAAGGAGGTCATAATGGCATAACAAAAACTTTAATAAAAATAAAAAGACACTACTATTGGAAAAATATGACGCGTCAAATAAAAGAGTACATACGTAGTTGTCCAAAATGCCAAAAGTCGAAAACGACAAAACATACTAAGACCCCACTAACAATAACAGAAACGCCTATGAGTGCCTTTGACAGAGTAATAGTGGATACTATAGGTCCACTACCGAAATCTGAATACGGTAACAAATACGCAGTAACCCGATCTGTGACCTAACAAAGTATTTGGTAGCCATCCCTGTTCAAAATAAGGACGCTAATACCATTGCGAAAGCAATATTTGAATTTTTTATATTAAAGTACGGTCCAATGAAGACGTTCATTTCGGACATGGGCACTGAATATAAAAATTCAATAATAAGCGATCTGTGCAAATATCTAAAAAAAGACAACATAACGTCTACTGCACATCACCACCAAACCGTGGGAACAGTGGAAAGAAGTCATAGAACTTTCAATGAATACATCCGTTCATATATATCAGTCGATAAAACTGACTGGGATGTTTGGCTCCAATATTTTACCTACTGTTTCAATATGACCCCCTCTATGGCACATGGTTATTGTCCATATGAGCTAGTTTTTGGCAAACAAAGCAATTTGCCAAAACAATTTAATTCTATAACTAATATTAATCCATTATATAATGTAGATGATTACGCTAGAGAAGCTAAGTTTAGATTAGAACAAGCCTATAAAAGGGCAAGGCTTATGCTAGAAGAGCATAAGGCTAAGAATAAGAAGATATATGATAGGAAAATAAATAATTTTAAACTAGAAATAGGAGAAAAGGTTCTTGTTAAGAATGAAACGGGCCATAAGTTAGAATCTAAGTATCTAGGTCCATATAGAGTAGAAGCAATAGAAGATAAGGATAATATTTTAATAAGAGATAAAAGAAATAAAGCACAAATTGTGCATAAGGATAGGTTAAAAATTTTTAAATAACAAAAAGAAAAATTTTTCTCTAGTACTTACAAAATCTAAAGTGTATACATTGAAAATAAGGAAAGTTATTTGCATATATACAAATTTTTATTTTTATATATATAAAGGAAAGGAGCGAAGGAAAAAAAAAATTATTTTAAAACTTTGCTAAAAAAAAAAAAAAAAAAAAAAGCATACATGTAAGGGAAAAATATATATATTCATTGACGGACGTCAAATTTTTTTTTAAATAACACAAATTACTTTATAAAGTCATTTACTTCATATACACATATATAATAACTTCATTAGATTACGTTATTCTTTAAAAAGGGGAGGTGTAGTGAATTCACATGTCGGTTTTAAATGACTTCAGCACAGCTTGTAATATTCTGTTGCAAGCAGGAAATAATAGTAATAAGTTTACATATAAGAACAATTGTATGTATGTACGCAAACTTGCATGCAAACATTTCGTTCTGTATATAAGCTTACGCAAACGAATTGTGCTAGCAAGCCAGCCCAATTAACACACAATATGAATCAATCTAAATAAAGTAACACCAGAGCACAGACGTGCCAACGAACAAATCGGAGTAAACTCATTTCACTAGATTTGAGAAAAACAAAGAAAAGGTAGTCAAGTTCAGTGAGTTCAGTGAGACTATGCTTTAATTAAGAATAGCTTGTAACGTTTAAGAAGGCAATTTCTACATTTTTAATATTCACATGATATTTTACTATCGACGGAATTGAGTGTGATTCATCTGATGATACAGTTGAAAGAGACTGTGAAGAAACGGGTGAAACAGACCGTATGTCTTAGTGGATAAGATATTAGAAAGATGATGAGTTGAGAAAGTATTTTGTGGTCGATGCCTTGCCTAGGATTCTTTAACGAAATGCGAAAGTGTTTATTAACAATAATGTAGAATAAATGAGAAGTTGAACAACTGAAATCCGCTTAGAAAGGTAAGCAAAATTTTAGAATGTGAATTAAGAATGTTAAATTGCGACCTAAGTTATGGTTAAGAAAGTTGAGCTGTTGAAAGAGACAGTAAAGAGAGAACACCAGTGGGTGTGAAACTGTTGAAAGAGACAGTAAAGAGAGAACACCAGTGGGTGTGAAACTGTTGAAAGAGACAGTAAAGAGAGAACACCAGTGGGTGTGAAACTGTTGAAAGAGACAGTAAAGAGAGAACACCAGTGGGTGTGAAACTGTTGAAAGAGACAGTAAAGAGAGAAACACCAGTGGGTGTGAAACTGTTGAAAGAGACAGTAAAGAGAACACCAGTGGGTGTGAAACTGTTGAAAGAGACAGTAAAGAGAACACCAGTGGGTGTGAAACTGTTGAAAGAGACAGTAAAGAGAGAACACCAGTGGGTGTGAACCTGTTGAAAGAGACAGTAAAGAGAACACCAGTGGGTGTGAAACTGTTGAAAGAGACAGTAAAGAGAGAACACCAGAGGGTGTGAAACTGTTGAACGAGACAGTAAAGAGAACACCAGTGGGTGTAAAACTGTTGAAAGAGACAGTAAAGAGAGAACACCAGTGGGTGTGAACCTGTTGAAAGAGACAGTAAAGAGAACACCAGTGGGTGTGAAACTGTTGAAAGAGACAGTAAAGAGAGAACACCAGTGGGTGTGAAACTGTTGAAAGAGACAGTAAAGAGAACACCAGTGGGTGTGAAACTGTTGAAAGAGACAGTAAAGAGAAACCCAGTGAAGGGTAAACTGTTGAAAGAGACAGTGTTCCATGAAGAATTGATCACTTGACATACTGGTCAAAATGCAAGCACAAGCGCAGAATGAAAGTTTTGTCGTGGCGTGTGGGGCATTTGATGGTGTAAAGAATTCTTGAGTGATGATAATGTGTATAATCGGATATATTTCATTGATTATACGAGGTAAAAGGGTATTGTTAGTACAATTGGTAGAAAAAAAATATAAAGTTGGAATATTCAATTAAGTTTGATGTAAATTGAAAATTTTTAAGTCAAGGTGCCTGATTAATATGACACGAGGACGTGTAGTAGTCAGGATGGCCGTGTCGGAGATAAATTAGGGTATTGCACTGTCTGGCATACCTTTTCGTACTGTACTCGGTTGTCCCTCTCTACTTCAGCCTCATACGTCATTCTTGTAATATTAGGCTGGTAACATTAAATACAGTTACAGTGACTTCGGTCATGTAAGTCTTGTAGTGAGTATTGTCATGTTAATTTGACGTTGACTGTTGAGTCCTAGAAGTTTGCTTAGTCATGCAGGTGTTGTAGTATTAGTGAATATCTGACTGTGTATTTCAGCGGGATGACAGCCCGACTGTCATCGAGTGTGGTCCGGTGTAATGCTAGGGCAGTTGAGTCTGCGTAATCAGTCTGCAACAGAAAGCCAAGGTGTCCGGAACTCGCTGCGCTAGAAATGGACAATAATAATTCAACCTCAACCGGAGTAATTGAGAATACTCCGACATATACATATCCAAATACACATACATACAATTGTGTGGCGGCATTTGCATACACCTGTGTGATTAAAACTTTTTGGCACTGATTTTTAGATTTTCCGCGCACTGACTTTCCGATTTCCACATTGCACTTCACTTGCACTTTCGTTGTTTGTGAAACGCGTAAAAAAAAAAAAATTTAATAAAAGTGATAAAATTTGCACTACAATTATTGCTTTTATTAGTGCTGGCCCAAGACGAGCGCGATCACGACTTCGATCGCCGTCACGATAGTTGTTCCTCTCACGATAAATAAAATATATACGAATTTTTAAGGCTGCACTGGTTGGGCAGCCAACAACCACAAACCCCCCGGTGGAATCCATTGAACGGCTAACTTCAAGCCACAGTCTGCAAAATTTTCTGGTATCCTCACCCCGTAAGGTCTTTCTGGGGACTGCCATGGTGGTGCTACGTCATTTAGGCGCTGAATTCCACGCTCGAGCCCTGATAGACACCGTATCCGAAGGGACATTCCTATCCGAGAGGATGTTCAATTTGGTTCGACCACCATACCGAGTCATTGATGCTCAAATCATTGGCATTTCCAACTGTCTGGCCGCCAGCGCGCAGAAATTATGCCAGCTATAGATCGCTTCTCATAGCGATCCCTCCAAACAAGTGGAAACGTCCGCATTCGTCCTCCCAAATTTAGCTGGAGCCCTACCCTCCTGTCCGTTTCCACAGAAGGTGGATGGAAATATTCCTGACCTGGCGTTGGCAGACCCGCAGTTCCATCAAAGTTCGTCAATTGATCTATTGATCGGCGTTGACCTTTTCCCGTACATTCTGGGCGAGCGAATCTAAAAGGATATTTGCGGCTCCCTCGTCGGTCTTGAAACCATATATGGCTGGGTTCTCTGCGGCCCCATGGACTCCATCACTCCTGCGACAAATGTCTTCGCTGCCCAGGTTTCCATCACACCCACCAACGCCAACTTGGATAAACTCCTCACCAAGTTTTGGGAGGTGGAAGATCTTCCAGCAAATTTGGAAAAGGAAGCTGATAAAAAGTGCGAGCTGCATTTTCGGGAAACCACTAAGAGAAGAGCAGATGGCAAATATGAGGTATCGCTACCGTTCAAGGATCCTGATAACATCGACCTGGGGCATTCAAGATCGATCGCCAAGTCTCAGTTTCTCAGGAATGAAGCGCGGTTGGGAAAGAATCCTGAGCTGAAAGCCCGATATAGAGATGTTCTTCAGGAATATGTAACATTGGGGCATATGATCCGCATGCCCCCTCCAACCGACTCAAGAATTTCTACCTGCCTCATCACGCGGTGTTCAAGCCCGACAGCACCACGACCAAAATCCGCGTCGTCTTCAATGCGTCTAGTCCATCCAGTCAGTTTGAATGACGTCCTGCATACCGGTCCCACTCTGCAAGCAGACCTTACAGTACTGATCCTTAAATGGCGGTTTTTCCGTTACATCTTTAATGCCGACATCACCCAAATGTACCGGCAAATCTTTGTTTCCGCAGAACACACTCCTTTCCAGCGCATCCTCTATCGAGATCAAGACGGTCAGTAAATGTGCTGCGTTTTTGGCCATTCGAGTCCTACTCCAGTTAGCTCAGGATGTGGAACAAAGGTACCCCAGAGCGAGCGAAATTCTTCGTAGCTACATGTACGTGGATGATGTTCACTTAGAAGGAGTCGCGTGAGGCGATTCAAGAACTCCAAGCCGCCCTGATCTCCGCTGGCTTCCCTCTCCGGAAATGGACATCGAATGAAAAAAAAGTGTTGACAGCCATCTCACGGGATCATTTATTTAATGCCGTCTTCCTTGAGCTAAAAGATGCAAGCACCGCCAAGACGCTGGGCGTCCGCTGGAAAGCTACTCAGGATCGTTTCTTCTTCGTGACTGTTCACCCACCGTTGCAAGCATCCGTCACCAAGAGGGAGGTCCTATCCCACATCGCCAAGTTGTTCGATCCAGCAGGATGGTTGGCCCCCTTCGTAGTCCGGGCAAAAAATATTCATGCAGCAGCTTTGGCTGACCGAGCTTGGCTGGGATGACGCTCTACCGCCATCCCTCTTACAAGAATGGCACGATTTCCTGCAGGATTAC